>CALYCR020000068.1:10000-15000 GCA_944470395.2 Schistosoma turkestanicum | reverse complement strand
TCATCATCATCATCATCATCATCATCATCATCATCATCATCATCATCATCATCATCATCATCATCATCATCATCATCATCATCATCATCATCATCATCATCATCATCATCATCATCATCATCATCATCATCATCATCATCATCATCATCATCATCATCATCATCATCATCATCATCATCATCATCATCATCATCATCATCATCATCATCATCATCATCATCATCATCATCATCATCATCATCATCATCATCATCATCATCATCATCATCATCATCATCATCATCATCATCATCATCATCATCATCATCATCATCATCATCATCATCATCATCATCATCATCATCATCATCATCATCATCATCATCATCATCATCATCATCATCATCATCATCATCATCATCATCATCATCATCATCATCATCATCATCATCATCATCATCATCATCATCATCATCATCATCATCATCATCATCATCATCATCATCATCATCATCATCATCATCATCATCATCATCATCATCATCATCATCATCATCATCATCATCATCATCATCATCATCATCATCATCATCATCATCATCATCATCATCATCATCATCATCATCATCATCATCATCATCATCATCATCATCATCATCATCATCATCATCATCATCATCATCATCATCATCATCATCATCATCATCATCATCATCATCATCATCATCATCATCATCATCATCATCATCATCATCATCATCATCATCATCATCATCATCATCATCATCATCATCATCATCATCATCATCATCATCATCATCATCATCATCATCATCATCATCATCATCATCATCATCATCATCATCATCATCATCATCATCATCATCATCATCATCATCATCATCATCATCATCATCATCATCATCATCATCATCATCATCATCATCATCATCATCATCATCATCATCATCATCATCATCATCATCATCATCATCATCATCATCATCATCATCATCATCATCATCATCATCATCATCATCATCATCATCATCATCATCATCATCATCATCATCATCATCATCATCATCATCATCATCATCATCATCATCATCATCATCATCATCATCATCATCATCATCATCATCATCATCATCATCATCATCATCATCATCATCATCATCATCATCATCATCATCATCATCATCATCATCATCATCATCATCATCATCATCATCATCATCATCATCATCATCATCATCATCATCATCATCATCATCATCATCATCATCATCATCATCATCATCATCATCATCATCATCATCATCATCATCATCATCATCATCATCATCATCATCATCATCATCATCATCATCATCATCATCATCATCATCATCATCATCATCATCATCATCATCATCATCATCATCATCATCATCATCATCATCATCATCATCATCATCATCATCATCATCATCATCATCATCATCATCATCATCATCATCATCATCATCATCATCATCATCATCATCATCATCATCATCATCATCATCATCATCATCATCATCATCATCATCATCATCATCATCATCATCATCATCATCATCATCATCATCATCATCATCATCATCATCATCATCATCATCATCATCATCATCATCATCATCATCATCATCATCATCATCATCATCATCATCATCATCATCATCATCATCATCATCATCATCATCATCATCATCATCATCATCATCATCATCATCATCATCATCATCATCATCATCATCATCATCATCATCATCATCATCATCATCATCATCATCATCATCATGATGATGATGATGATGATGATGATGATGATGATGATGATGATGATGATGATGATGATGATGATGATGATGATGATGATGATGATGATGATGATGATGATGATGATGATGATGATGATGATGATGATGATGATGATGATGATGATGATGATGATGATGATGATGATGATGATGATGATGATGATGATGATGATGATGATGATGATGATGATGATGATGATGATGATGATGATGATGATGATGATGATGATGATGATGATGATGATGATGATGATGATGATGATGATGATGATGATGATGATGATGATGATGATGATGATGATGATGATGATGATGATGATGATGATGATGATGATGATGATGATGATGATGATGATGATGATGATGATGATGATGATGATGATGATGATGATGATGATGATGATGATGATGATGATGATGATGATGATGATGATGATGATGATGATGATGATGATGATGATGATGATGATGATGATGATGATGATGATGATGATGATGATGATGATGATGATGATGATGATGATGATGATGATGATGATGATGATGATGATGATGATGATGATGATGATGATGATGATGATGATGATGATGATGATGATGATGATGATGATGATGATGATGATGATGATGATGATGATGATGATGATGATGATGATGATGATGATGATGATGATGATGATGATGATGATGATGATGATGATGATGATGATGATGATGATGATGATGATGATGATGATGATGATGATGATGATGATGATGATGATGATGATGATGATGATGATGATGATGATGATGATGATGATGATGATGATGATGATGATGATGATGATGATGATGATGATGATGATGACGATGATGATGATGATGATGATGATGATGATGATGATGATGATGATGATGATGATGATGATGATGATGATGATGATGATGATGATGATGATGATGATGATGATGATGATGATGATGATGATGATGATGATGATGATGATGATGATGATGATGATGATGATGATGATGATGATGATGATGATGATGATGATGATGATGATGATGATGATGATGATGATGATGATGATGATGATGATGATGATGATGATGATGATGATGATGATGATGATGATGATGATGATGATGATGATGATGATGATGATGATGATGATGATGATGCTGATGATGATGATGATGATGATGATGATGATGATGATGATGATGATGATGATGATGATGATGATGATGATGATGATGATGATGATGATGATGATGATGATGATGATGATGATGATGATGATGATGATGATGATGATGATGATGATGATGATGATGATGATGATGATGATGATGATGATGATGATGATGATGATGATGATGATGATGATGATGATGATGATGATGATGATGATGATGATGATGATGATGATGATGATGATGATGATGATGATGATGATGATGATGATGATGATGATGATGATGATGATGATGATGATGATGATGATGATGATGATGATGATGATGATGATGATGATGATGATGATGATGATGATGATGATGATGATGATGATGATGATGATGATGATGATGATGATGATGATGATGATGATGATGATGATGATGATGATGATGATGATGATGATGATGATGATGATGATGATGATGATGATGATGATGATGATGATGATGATGATGATGATGATGATGATGATGATGATGATGATGATGATGATGATGATGATGATGATGATGATGATGATGATGATGATGATGATGATGATGATGATGATGATGATGATGATGATGATGATGATGATGATGATGATGATGATGATGATGATGATGATGATGATGATGATGATGATGATGATGATGATGATGATGATGATGATGATGATGATGATGATGATGATGATGATGATGATGATGATGATGATGATGATGATGATGATGATGATGATGATGATGATGATGATGATGATGATGATGATGATGATGATGATGATGATGATGATGATGATGATGATGATGATGATGATGATGATGATGATGATGATGATGATGATGATGATGATGATGATGATGATGATGATGATGATGATGATGATGATGATGATGATGATGATGATGATGATGATGATGATGATGATGATGATGATGATGATGATGATGATGATGATGATGATGATGATGATGATGATGATGATGATGATGATGATGATGATGATGATGATGATGATGATGATGATGATGATGATGATGATGATGATGATGATGATGATGATGATGATGATGATGATGATGATGATGATGATGATGATGATGATGATGATGATGATGATGATGATGATGATGATGATGATGATGATGATGATGATGATGATGATGATGATGATGATGATGATGATGATGATGATGATGATGATGATGATGATGATGATGATGATGATGATGATGATGATGATGATGATGATGATGATGATGATGATGATGATGATGATGATGATGATGATGATGATGATGATGATGATGATGATGATGATGATGATGATGATGATGATGATGATGATGATGATGATGATGATGATGATGATGATGATGATGATGATGATGATGATGATGATGATGATGATGATGATGATGATGATGATGATGATGATGATGATGATGATGATGATGATGATGATGATGATGATGATGATGATGATGATGATGATGATGATGATGATGATGATGATGATGATGATGATGATGATGATGATGATGATGATGATGATGATGATGATGATGATGATGATGATGATGATGATGATGATGATGATGATGATGATGATGATGATGATGATGATGATGATGATGATGATGATGATGATGATGATGATGATGATGATGATGATGATGATGATGATGATGATGATGATGATGATGATGATGATGATGATGATGATGATGATGATGATGATGATGATGATGATGATGATGATGATGATGATGATGATGATGATGATGATGATGATGATGATGATGATGATGATGATGATGATGATGATGATGATGATGATGATGATGATGATGATGATGATGATGATGATGATGATGATGATGATGATGATGATGATGATGATGATGATGATGATGATGATGATGATGATGATGATGATGATGATGATGATGATGATGATGATGATG
>CALYCR020000068.1:0-5000 GCA_944470395.2 Schistosoma turkestanicum | reverse complement strand
TAGAAGAGCCAGGTCATCTGTGAAGTCCAGATCGTCCAGCTGCGTCCCAACTGTCCAGTTGATACCGCGCTTCCTTTCAAATGTCGACGTCTTCATAATCCAGTCGATTACCTGTCCATAATGAATGATAAATTTTGTATTTCTCTTTTACAAATTTTTAATTGAATATTGTATTGTTTCTGTTGCACACAATCTTTACATACAGTGGCTGAACTAGCAGCTGGTAAGTAATAGATTTTTTTTGGCACACTGCAAGTTTCGTATGATTGATTAACCCTAACTGGGAGAACACAACTACTACTGCTATGATACTGTCTCTTATTGAAAATGTCAATTTCAATTAGACATTGTGAAAACGCAAGAACACACACATCGGTTTCTCTATGCAATTAGTAAGTAGAAAGTGAACTGGCCGTCGAAGCCTTTTTGTGTGTGTTGTAAACAACTGTAAACAGTAAAATTCCTGTCGAGACATTGCAAACATAAGTTCGCAGTAGTCACTTTCACGATGTGCAAACTAGGCAAGTCGGCCTTCTGTTTATTTCGAAACACACAGTGAATGAAACTTTTCACAGCATTTGTTTTATTCAATGAGTTGGATTTTGAATCAGGCATTATGTGCTCTCTTTCAACTGTTCCTATTTTTTCAGAACTGTTACCGGAAGATTGTAAGTGACAAATAGCCTAATTATGATTTGAATTTATTTCATGGTGAAACATATTTTGTATTTAAATTTCATTCAAAACTGTGAATGCAAACTTTTTTTTTTGCATTACTAGTGAGATCAGGTCTCCTATTTCTTGACTGCGCTGAAGGTAAGTCTACTTGCATGATAAATGAATTCATTAGTTTTTTTCACAAGCTGTACAGAAGCAGACTTAAGTGAAGAGCTGTTCCATGTGAAGCCATGCATAATAACAGTGATTCATGGCATAATAAAATGCATTGGGTTTTTCAATAATACTTCTCTTATTCACTCTTCAATGCGTTTGTTTAATCTGAGTATTCAAAATGAGATGTGAAACAACACGAACTCTTCATTTACTAAATATAGAATGTCAGGATGTCTGTTTAGCGTTAGAAGTAGTGAAAACACATATATGACACTTTTTAGTGATGTAGATGTTGTTATATAGGAAACCAATTAAGTTTTATGCTAGAGCAATATATTTCACTTCAGCGAGACGAATGTTTACTGTATAAGAATTTCAGATGACTGACAGTGTCTAATGAGGAATCAAAATATCACCTTACTAGTCAATTTTTTACATAGTGAATAACAGAGGTGAGAAGAATATTGTTTAACATGGTATTGTTTTATTTTCAATTGCAAATTGGTAGAATATGAAGAGGAAAAAACAATAACTGGTAAGTTTTCATAGTAGAAAAATATTCTGCTTCTTTTGAATAATTTTCTGATTACTGAGACTGTAAACTACTCACTATTAGCGATTGTGAGTTACTGCGAGCCCCATTTTTTTCATGGCAATAACTGATTGACGAGTGTATCATATTATTCCTAGTATTGATGTAGCTTTCGAATTCAGCCTTGCTCGTAAGGTATTCCATCGGAATTACAACATCACGTGACTGTATCACTTGAACAGCCGGTATTGTTGAACGTCGTAGTGACGTTGTGGTGCTGTGGTGCGAACTACTTATAAGTAGTATATGACGTGAGTGTCAACGTAAAGTCTGATAGCATAATATGGGGGGAAGATCAAGAAAGGAAGAGTTAGAAAACAATGGAATTTGTATGAAACGCATGAATAGTGACAATGGATTGATGTTTTGCAACAGGAACAGTCCAGTTCCATAGGATGAACTGATCTTTTGCAAATGAACGATTTACGATATGGTTTTCCGATTTTACTGAGTAACTCTGTAATTTTCGTTAAATACAATTCGGTTGCCCCCACCTGTGTTCTCATTCACTACAACGTGAGAATTTTAAGTATTCTGAATCTATTAACAGATAGGCGAATTGTACTGCTTTCAACAATGGTTGTTTTTCACAAATGACTAATCTACATAATTTTTCAACGAAGATAAGTCATCGTAAAAATACTGACTTCAGAATCCTGTTTGTCAATATTTACACAATTGTGACGACCTTCGAAGAACACACATTCAGTCAGATGATATTTAGATTTATGTGGAGAAATAATACGTCACCTTGTGAAACCAGTTACTCATCTGACTAATATTAAGTAGTTTAGAGTGCGAATTCTCAGCAATAACTTAACGAATGACAGATTATGCAATTTTATTTATTAAGCATATTGTTATCCTGCTTTTTTTGATTTTAGAAAATTATCAGCATGTGAAGGTTGTGATAGCTTGAGGCGTAAGTCAATTTTTTTTTGTACACTAAACAGTGCTAATTTTGAATAGTTTTAATGATCACAAAATCGTATGTGCATCTACACGCCATAAGAATCTGTGAGTGCTAATATGCTACCTCGTTCAGTGCTCTAATCAAGAATTTGTGGAGTACTGCTAGTAAACTATAGTGAATCAACATATTTCCTTGCTTATTGTTGATCGTAATCAACTGATATAAATTGCTTGAAAAGTAAAAAACTCCAACATTACTTTTGTAAACCTATTTATTCTATGTACTCCTAAGTTAAATTCACATCACGACATATTTCGACTTTCTAATCGTGATAGTCGGTAATGAGTATTGTCAAGACAATCGATGAATACAGTCTGCCGCTATACGGTGGACAGATGCATAGTTCCCAGATGCCAGACATCATGTATTTATGGCTTCAAGAAGACTGTATGTTGTCAACCTTTACATAGTGAATTGGAAATTATGCTGGATTATTTACACGCCTGCGTATAAATATCTTATTGTGTTAGTAACTATTATATAGTCAAGAAGTTAGTATGATAGATTTTAGTAAGCAGATCATTCGTTAAAAACTACAGAATTCATTGGCTATAAATGAATCACATGATGAGTAGTACGCGATTACTGCTGCTCTGTGTTTACTCCACACATGGCAAATGAGAATCTCAATTATACAGCGTGACCATTGTGTATGGTCATAATAATGGCTGCATTTCGCAGTGACGTTGGAGCAGCTTGAGGATACTGGAATAGACCACCATGGAAAGTTGAAAACCAAACACAGATACACGCTTGTCTATATCTCAGACGAGAACATGGTTTCGAAAGACGAATGCCGCTTAGAAGCACAGGAAGAAAATAACCGACAGCTCCTTTGATATATACAAGGGAGTTAAGGGAAATTAGATCTCGATTTCGCGTAAACTAGACAAATGTGTTTAGAAAAGGTTGAGATTTTTCGTGAAATGCTGTAGTGTTTTTGTATCAAAGTGAATGTAAGACAACACGCAATGAGAGATAACACAATGTCATGTTTTCAATGTGTTATGATATGACTAATGTGCTATCCATCTGAATTTATCACTGAGTCACAGATGTGTATATGCTGGATCTTCAAATTGAAACAGTCAGCATTGCTGATCGTATAGACAGTTTACCCACATGTTAAGTCCGGTGGTAGTAATCAGTGTTCTCTGGGTGGCTTTGTGACTGCATATATACGAACAACTACATAGTGAATTGCAAATTATGAGACAGTGTTTTTTACATAATTTTTTCTACATAACTCCTGCATTGCCTATTTTTATGATCATAGACAATTTCATTTGTCATTTCTCTGTATTTCTCCCTTTTTTATTATACCGTAGTTTCATTTCGTGGGAATTTGAATGTTTATTGCTTTCTATTTGGATGATGATATATTTTGTTTAAATATTGCACGATTTCTAGTAATTACTTGTTTTCTTCATTTGATTTATAAGAATTATGTAACTGTTTATCGTTAAACTTTTTAAATCATACAAATTGATATTTTGTCATATTTATCTTGTCTTATTGACTCGTTTCAAATAAACTTCTGAGAATTATTTTTGATGCGTTTTTATATGTTCATGAAATATATTTTTTCAAGTAAAATGTAATTATGGTTCGCAAATCAATATTTTGCCTGTCCACTCACTTGAGAGATCATGTTTCAGTCGAATTGCTTGATAAATATTTTGAAGAAAATTTTAAGGTTTGAATAAAGTCAACAATTTAATAACATCTATTGTGGTGTGTGCTACTTATACGAACGATATAAGTAGTATAAGAAGGGACGTGAAAGAAGAAGTCTCACGGTCAGAAGAGGAAAACGGAAAGTAAATGGAGCAAAAGCAAGAAGTAAATGGAGTACCGACAGTAAGTAAAGGAGGCAACAGCAGGAATGGAAGAAGGCTGGAGCGTTGGAAGTCACGACTCAAAGATGGTGTGCAAATAGTGTTCAATGTAATGTTTTCGTTTTTAATTGACTACGAGTGTAAATTTGCTGAATACGGCCTATCGCGCCTGCCACAGCCTTCTCACTATTACTATTTATTACAGTGATGTTTAGTTTTAAAAAGACATAGCGAAATGTTATCAAGAGGAAATAATCAACAATAACACACTGAGACTGACAGGTACTTACTTAACCAGAGAAATAATGTAGAGAAAGTGAATGTGAGTATGTAAGCGAATGCTAAAATCTGTGAGCTAATTAAGTTGAACTAGCATAGACAAAAATGTTTGCGAATGAGTTTAATGGTAGTTTAAACAACCAACCAACATTTAGTTAAATAAGACGAGTATATTTGTGTGCAGTAACATTTGGTAATTCATTCATGTTTACATGCGAATATGGGCTGAGCGTCTTTCAGAATAAGAAAAAAATTTTCTGTTTGAAGAGAGTGCTAAGTTTCTAAAACTCTCTCGTACTCAGTTTGCTAACGCAGTGACAGGTTGAGGGTCAATAATAACCAATCTAGATCAAGTTTAAGTGAATGAGCAACGGGTCAAAAGTAAATATTCACTCGTATCAGGAGCTTGTGACGAAGATGTTGAGAAGAACAATGAAAAATCTGCAACGAACTGTCTCATCATATAATTAAATCTAAGCAAATA
>CALYCR020000067.1:0-20112 GCA_944470395.2 Schistosoma turkestanicum | reverse complement strand
CAGTTTCGCCTTGAACCTCTAAATATACTATTTTAGAGTTTGATGGTAAACAAAAAGGATTTTTGTGAATATCTAAATACATTATAGCGTTACGTTCCAATTAGCATAGTTCTCAACTGGCTATCCTTTGATAAAATGACATCTCAATATCAAGAAATATGCTGACACTTCTTTTCTAACTAAGGTGGCTATTATAGATTGGTCTTCTGAACCAAACCAACGTCAACTTTACCATAGCTAATTGGATGGTTAAAAATCTCCTATATGACTGATAAATGAAAATTCGGCACTGTCGTGTTTACCTATTTCTCATCTGGTAATCAAATCCCATTGATGAACCTATGGAATAGGTGATAGTCTAAGTAACATGACACTGATATTTTTAAATGTTCGGTTGTTGGTTTCGTGCTATCTGACATTCAACAGTAAGACATCTTAATATGTAAACGCAGTGCTCACGATGACTAGTCTTTTATGATAGTAGCAATATCTTAGTTTGCCTGATCAATTTCAGCCAAAACTAAGGACTACGAATAGATAACATTGTTGTAGTATGTTGATATTAGCGTTAAACATATCACTGGTTAAAGTGCATGGCCCAAAGATCCATATTTCTTTAGTAGTTTAAAAGATAACGAATAAGTTCTATTAAGATTATTGTTTCGTATTTAGCGAGTTTGAAATAATGTTCACTCAAAAGGTAATCCTTATTTCAAAAGTTTCAGATTTAATCATTTTGAGATAAATAGCATGAATCATAATTCCAATAGATAGGCTTTATTCTGAAGTATTATTATTGAAATACCAGAATATTGGTCGATAAAAATGATCAATGTTTGACATTGAGATGCTCAATATAAATTTACGCTTGAAAACATTTAACGCACAAAAAAAAGACACTGTCAGACAGTCATCAGTTTTATAAAACCTGATGTCTGATACAATTTAAAATTTAGGAAAGAATAATTAGTTAGTTAAAAGAAATATATATAGTATTGAATATTTTATTGATGTGATAATTCATGATTTTTGTTTTTTGGAAGTTTATCATTTCTGTCAAAAAAAACAGTAATTTAATTTCAGTGAAAATAATTGTGCTTGTTTTTTTCTTTTATTGCTAGTATGCAGTTAGTTATACCTGTGACTTGACGCCAAATTCCAAGTTAAGTAACTACAACTATTATTATTATTATTATTATTATTATTATTATTATTATGTGAACACTTATTTTGAAGGATACATGCACAAATACTCACTAATTTAGTGTACAACTTCGGGAAACAAAAGATCACATGTGATGAGTGTAAGTATTTCATGATGTGAAATCAAGAAAAAATATATATAGAGATTTATAGATATAAATTATTATTTCGAATAATTAATTCAACACTTCACATTATATCATTTTAATTTTGATTATTACAAGATACAAAGAAGGATAAATTAATTTTTTGTAAGTCAACCAGTTAATTTATCATTATGAAAGAAAAATTTTATGTTATGAAATATCTAGTGTTTTTTTTAATACCACAGGTTTTAGTTTGTCTTTCTGCTTCGATTAAGATAACTTGCGATATAAGTTCTCGAATTCCAGTCCTTCAACTGTTTTAACTCCGCTAAACGTAATAATAATAGAATAGTATAAATAATTCTTATGATTTTACGATAATTTTTACCACACTACTAATCTTATTTTGATAAAAAAAACTTTTGTGATAATACAATCTGAAGTATGTAGGCCATCTTCAAATAGTTAATATTAACAACTAAAAAAAAAGCGCATACTTTGTTTAAAAAAATACTGACAGTGTATAAATCAATTTTCGATGTAGATAATTCCAAGTGTTTAGTCTTGAAATAAGAATTACCAATTAAATCTCATTCTGTTGTTAGTCACAATCGAAACATTTCAGTATTATATTGTGTTTATAAAATTGTCAGCAGCTAAAGAGGAATCAATGAAAAAGATTCAATTTAGATTATTCTGTTTCGATTGTTTGTTGTTGTTGTTGTTCTTATAATTTTTTTTTTAAATCAATATTTATATCACTTTAAAGTTCTTTCGATTGATTAAGCAAATTTTGGTTGAAATCAACTGAAGCAAATAATCACTTGAGATATTATCATCGTCATAATGTTAATGCCTGAAAATGTAACAGAAGAGGGTATTTAAATTTAGTAGTGTTTTTACTGCCATAATTAATTTCTCTGATCAATGGCACACATTATTTACAAATGTACGCATCTGCACCTGAATGAAAATCAGTTGACTGAGAAAATCGATAATGTATCGTTTTTTGCCGGTTCTCTGATTAGCTAAACAAAAAAATAAGAACAGAATGAAAAACAGATAAGGAATGATGTAATTTAAAGCAGTAGCTTTTTAATTACTAGTACATTTTCGATCGATCATTTTACTAAATAATTTGTTATCAATCAATATTGGTTGTAGACCTCATTTAACAGATAACTTGTAAAAATTTGGTATCAAATAGTTTTAAGAGATAAGAAATAATTTATGCAAAAAGATTTTCAGTTGAATTGTCGTGCCTTTTAGATATTAAAGAGACAGAAAGAAGTTTGAAACTCTTAAAAGAACATCAATAATATCAATCTGTAGGTAATTTAATTATATGTTGCCTTACAGATTGTTCTTACTTACTAAAAAGCATTCCATTTTAATCCAACATCATATATTTTATACAAAGATTGATTTACTGTTATGAATAGCAAATCAAGACAAAACCATCAATTACATCTTAACATCACTAGGCAAATATTACTTACTTACTTATTTACCTAAGCCTGTTTACCCCCAGTGGAGCATAGGCCGCCCACCAGTTTTCTCCAACCAACTCTGTACTATGCTTCCCTTTGCAATTCTGTCCAATTTTTGTTCATTCCTCTCATATCTTTCTCTATTTCTCAGTGTAATGTGTTCCTTGGTCTTCCCCTTTTCCTTTTGCCTAGAGAGTTCCAAAGAAGGGCATGTCTTGTGATGCACTCAGGTGCTTTTCGTAGTGTGTGTCCTATCCACTTCCACCGCTTCTTCCTAATTTCCTCCTTCACTCGTATCCGGTTTATTGCTGATGGTGTCTGGCCAACGAATCCGAAGTATTTTGCGTAGACAACTGTTAATAAACACTTGTATCTTATGGATGATGGCTTTCATAGTTCTCCAAGTTTCCGCCACATACAGTAGAATTTTTACACATTTGTATTGAAAATCCTTCAGTGTTGCTGATTACTTTGCCTTCTTTGCTTTTCACTGGTCGTTCAGGCTAATGATAGTTTCGGGCGAGCTTCTTTGTTGTTTCGTACAATTGTCTCAAGTTTCCGTCTCTTGTAGCCTTTTCCGCCGTCATTACTAGGTCTTCCACATACTTTCGTTTGTATGTATGTGTAGGCAAATATATATATATACTCACCTCCTTAAGGGGTTTATTCAGTATTTGTAAGTATAGAAAAATATTTCTCTCATTCTCTTTTTCCATCTAATTAAAAATATGAAAATTTAAGAAGAATGAATAAAATTGAAGGAACCAGAATGAACGATGACGAAATTCAATAGCACGAAATCGAGTTGACATGAAATGCGAAAAAAAAATAAATAGGCAGTAAGATGAAGAGAGTTTGAAGCAAAAAAACATAATGCAAGAGTGAAATTGTCTCATTTAGATCTCCTTTTTTCAGTAAAAAAAACAATCTTAGTTTTGTTTTAGTCCTTAGTGGTTTAGTTGTTGATAGTAACAAGTTTTGACTATCATCTTTATGACTCAATAGGCAAGTCAATAACAGTGGTGAAAAAATATAGTTAGCGTTGTTTGTCCTTGTTAGTTCCTGAAAGCTCTAAACTATGACTGTTAGTAATCGGAAATAAACTAGAGCTTAAGTGAAAAATTTTGACAACTACACACCTCTCACATACATCATCATCATAATTAAACCGTGAAAACTCACTTGTACTGCCACTGTCTGTTTAACTGCTGTTGTCTTTTCATGGAATTCATTGGTGAAAAAAATTAAGTATTTTCCATTTTCACGCTCGTTGCATAACCTTCACCAGTAAATGTATCGAATTTTATATGAGTCTGTTGTTTAAATGCTCACCCATGTTGAACTGTTATTTGACAGATGATTTGATTTCATTCATTGTTATAAGATATTAAACCACTTGTTGTTAACACACAAATTTGATTGATGAGTGAGTGAACATTGCTAGTATCTACTAGTTGATTGTGTCAAAGATATTGCGGGTATTCTGTTTCCGATTGCCATGTTGTCCGTAACACACCTAACATCGTGGATCCGAAAGTGAGGTAAACCAAAAGTCACTACTGAAGGATTTTTAAGATATATTCGGGAGATACTCGACATGTTGAGAAGTGTATAGGCTAAGGTGATGATTTGTTTTGGGGATGCGTAACATGGCGTATGCAATAGTAATCTAGTGTAAATGCTTGACTGGTTCCTATTGAATAATTAGTGCAAACTTCATTCAAGAAATATTTTGTGAGTTTGCATTCCTTTAAAAACAAATTGATGGTATCGGATCTCTTTAAGACAAACTATCTTGAAACCTTGATTTTTTCTCGATTTGGTTTAACGGTGCAATTTTCAAAATGTAATTCTTGTTGTGATCTTTATCAAGTTAACCGTGAACTAGCAGTTTCTGTAGATAAATAATAAAGTTGTAAGAATAATAATTATGCAGTTTGTGTAATTCAATATTGGTAAAATCTTGTAACCAAATAATAAACTTTCTATGCTGTCTGAAATAGTAATTTTAACTAGTATTTTATCGACGACAGCATTTCAACAAGTTGCTTAAATAAAACAGTGAATTGTTAGATATCAAACAAAATAAACTATGGGACAAAAGAATCTACGAATCGATCCCTGGTAAGAGTAGGGAAGCTCACTGCAGTGAAATCTACCGTTAAAATGAAACAGCTGTTCAGACATCTTTAATTAACAATGTTAAATACTTACTTACGCCTGTCACCCCCAATAGACCATGGGCCGCTGATCAGTATTCTCGATCTTACTCTGTCCCGGGCTTGCCTTACTACTTCCGTTCAATTTTCGTTCATTCTTCTCATCACTGTCTCCATTTCTCGGTGTAATAAGATCCTTGGCCTTCCTGTCTTACTCTGGCCTTGAGGATTCCCAGTGAAAACCTGTCTTGTGGGTCAGTTTGGTGCTTTTCGCAGTGTGTGTCCTATCCACTTCCACCGCTTATTCCTAATTTCCTCCTCCACTCGAATCTGTTTTGTTCTCTCCGACAGTACGTTGTTGCAGATGGTGTCTTGCCAACGAATCCGAAATATTTTGCGATGACAACTGTTAATAAACACTTGTACCTTATGGATGATGGCTTTCATAGTTCTCCAAGTTTCCGCCACATACAGTAGAATTTTTACACATTTGTATTGAAAATCCTGATTTCGGTTTCGGTTGAAAGTTGTTTGGAGTTCCAGATATTTTTCAATTGTAGAAATGCAGTCCTTGCTTCACCGATCCGCGCCCTCACATCTGCACCTTGGTTGTCGATGATACTACCCAGATATGTAAATGTGTTAACGTCCTCCAAGGCATCTCCATCAAGAGTGATTTGGTTGGTGCATGTTGTGTTGCATCGGAGAATTTTGCTTTTTCCTTTATGTATGTTGAGACCTACTGCTGCAGAGACTGCTGCTACACTGGTCGTCTTCTCTTGCATTTGTTGTTGAGTGTGCGATAGAAGAGCCAGGTCATCTGCGAAGTCCAGATCGTCCAGCTGCGTCCTAACTGTCCAGTTGATACCGTGCTTCCCTCCAGATGTCGACGTTTTCATAATCCAGTCGATGACCAGGAGAAAGAGAAAGGGTGAGAGTAAGCAACCTTGTCTGACACCGGTCTTCACCTCGAAAGAGTCTGTCAGCTGTCCTCCGTGCACGATTTTGCAGTTTAATCCATCATAAGAATTTCGTATGATGTTAACTATTTTCTCAGGCACACCATAGTGTCGAAGAAGAGTCCACAGTGTTTTCCTATCCACGCTATCAAATGCTTTCTCGTAGTCGATGAAGTTGATGTAGAGTGGTGAGTTCCATTCAATTGATTGTTCCACAATGATCCGTAATGTAGCAATTTGGTCAGTACACGATCGATCCTTATGAAATCCAGCCTGTTGATCTTGAAGTTGGGCGTCTACGAAGTCCTTCATTCTGTTTAACAATACCCTGTTGAAGACTTTGTCTGGTATTGAAAGAAGAGTGATGCCTCTGTAGTTCCCACACTTGCTGAGATCGCCTTTCTTTGGTATTGTGATAGGTATCCTTCTTTCCAATTGATGGTACTTGTTCCTCTTCAGAAATCTTCTTGAAGAGGATGTGAAATATTTTCGCAGTTGCTGTCACATCTGCTTTCATTGCTTGTGCTGGAATGTTGTCTGGTCGTGGTGCTTTGCCGCTCTTGATTTGTCTGATGGCCATACTGATCTCTTCAGTTGTTGGCTGGTTAACAACAGTTGGGTGCTCTGTGGAAATTGATTCGATGTTGTGTATTGTCCTATCAATTCTGTCAAATTCTTCCTGGTAGTCGATGAAGTCGATACAGAGTGGCGATTTTCATTCCAGTTTTCGTTCCATAATGTCTTCCAAGGGAACTCGGTTTTCATCATGACTCGTTATAACTCTTCTGTAAGAAGACTTTTAGAATAGAGTTAAAATGGTATGAGTCATGTTTTCTGGTTAGCCTTTTTTGGCGAGGTAGTTTTCTACTCTTTCTCTCTCCTCCTATACCTTGGACCGGCAGTAGCACCGGAGGAGCTCCAGGTTGAGTTACATTGGTAGCTAAATACATATCAAATTATGACAAATAGGACGTAAAAGTTAAAGCTAGTCTCTACAAAACGCTTCATATAAATTCTGATAATCAGCTTAATAGTGGCTTCAAGAAGATTGGAAAATCTATTGTAATGTGAATGGAGTTCTGACAAATAGTATGTTAAACGTTTGACACCAATGAGACTGAATGATTGTCACCTTATATCAAAAGGTAATTGAAATTGAAGCCGTACCACTGTGTGCATATCTAATAGCTCTAATACTTAAGTGTTCGCTTCAGAAGCAGAAAGTCCTGTGTTCGATCACTGACCATGTCATTGATATTCATCAGTCAGGATTCCCATAACAGAATGAAACAGCTAACCCAGTACTTCTTGGTTTTCTATGGCATCCCAAATGATAGAAAGCTACGACCAATGCATCAAACAAGAAAATGACATGATTTCATTTCATTATATATATATATATATATATATATATATTATGAAATGAAATCATGTCATTTTCTTGTTTGATGCATTGGTCGTAGCTTTCTATCATTTGGGATGCCATAGAAAACCAAGAAGTACTGGGTTAGCTGTTTCATTCTGTTATGGGAATCCTGACTGATGAATATCAATGACATGGTCAGTGATCGAACACAGGACTTTCTGCTTCTGAAGCGAACACTTAAGTATTAGAGCTATTAGATATGCACACAGTGGTACGGCTTCAATTTCAATTACCTTTTGATATAAGGTGACAATCATTCAGTCTCATTGGTGTCAAACGTTTAACATACTATTTGTCAGAACTCCATTCACATTACAATAGATTTTCCAATCTTCTTGAAGCCACTATTAAGCTGATTATCAGAATTTATATGAAGCGTTTTGTAGAGACTAGCTTTAACTTTTACGTCCTATTTGTCATAATTTGATATGTATTTAGCTACCAATGTAACTGAACCTGGAGCTCCTCCGGTGCTACTGCCGGTCCAAGGTATAGGAGGAGAGAGAAAGAGTAGAAAACTACCTCGCCAAAAAAGGCTAACCAGAAAACATGACTCATACCATTTTAACTCTATTCTAAAAGTCTTCTTACAGAAGAGTTATGACGAGTCATGATGAAAACCGAGTTCCCTTGGAAGACATTATGGAACGAAAACTGGAATGAAAATCGCCACTCTGTATCGACTTCATCGACTACCAGGAAGAATTTGACAGAATTGATAGGACAATACACAACATCGAATCAATTTCCACAGAGCACCCAACTGTTGTTAACCAGCCAACAACTGAAGAGATCAGTATGGCCATCAGACAAATCAAGAGCGGCAAAGCACCACGACCAGACAACATTCCAGCACAAGCAATGAAAGCAGATGTGACAGCAACTGCGAAAATATTTCACATCCTCTTCAAGAAGATTTCTGAAGAGGAACAAGTACCATCAGATTGGAAAGAAGGATACCTCATCACAATACCAAAGAAAGGAGATCTCAGCAAGTGTGAGAATTACAGAGGCATCACTCTTCTTTCAATACCAGACAAAGTCTTCAACAGGGTATTGTTAAACAGAATGAACGACTTCGTAGACGCCCAACTTCAAGATCAACAGGCTGGATTTCATAAGGATCGATCGTGTACTGACCAAATTGCTACATTACGGATCATTGTGGAACAATCAATTGAATGGAACTCACCACTCTACATCAACTTCATCGACTACGAGAAAGCATTTGATAGCGTGGATAGGAAAACACTGTGGACTCTTCTTCGACACTATGGTGTGCCTGAGAAAATAGTTAACATCATACGTAATTCTTATGATGGATTCAACTGCAAAATCGTGCACGGAGGTCAGCTGACAGACTCTTTTGAGGTGAAGACCGGTGTCAGACAAGGTTGCTTACTCTCACCCTTTCTCTTTCTCCTGGTCATCGACTGGATTATGAAGAGGTCGACATCTGGAGGGAGGCACGGTATCCAATGGACAGCTAGGATGCAGCTGGACGATCTGGACTTCGTAGATGACCTGGCTCTTCTATCTCACACGCAACAACAAATGCAAGAGAAGACGACCAGTGTAGCAGCAGCCTCTGCAGCAGTAGGTATCAACATACATAAAGGGAAAAGGAAGATTCTTCGATACAACACAACATGCACCAACCAAATCACTCTTGATGGAGATGCCTTGGAGGACGTTAACACATTTACATATCTGGGTAGTATCATCGACAACCAAGGTGCAGATGTGAGGGCGCGGATCGGTGAAGCAAGGACTGCATTTCTACAATTGAAAAATATCTGGAACTCCAAACAACTTTCAACCGAAACCGAAATCAGGATTTTCAATACAAATTTGAAGACAATTCTACCGTATGGAGGGGACCCTTGGAGAACTATGAAAGCCATCATCCATAAGGTACAAGTGTTTATTAACAGTTGTCATCGCAAAATATTTCGGATTCGTTGGCAAGACACCATCTGCAACAACGTACTGTCGGAGAGAACAAAACAGATTCGAGTGGAGGAGGAAATTAGGAATAAGCGGTGGAAGTGGATAGGACACACACTGCGAAAAGCACCAAACTGACCCACAAGACAGGTTTTCACTGGGAATCCTCAAGGCCAGAGTAAGACAGGAAGGCCAAGGATCTTATTACACCGAGAAATGGAGACAGTGATGAGAAGAATGAACGAAAATTGAACGGAAGTAGTAAGGCAAGCCCGGGACAGAATAAGATCGAGAATACTGATCAGCGGCCCATGGTCTATTGGGGGTGACAGGCGTAAGTAAGTATTTAACATTGTTAATTAAAGATGTCTGAACAGCTGTTTCATTTTAACGGTAGATTTCACTGCAGTGAGCTTCCCTACTCTTACCAGGGATCGATTCGTAGATTCTTTTGTCCCATAGTTTATTTTGTTTGATATCTAACAATTCACTGTTTTATTTAAGCAACTTGTTGAAATGCTATCGTCGATAAAATACTAGTTAAAATTACTATTTCAGACAGCATAGAAAGTTTATTATTTGGTTACAAGATTTTACCAATATTGAATTACACAAACTGCATAATTATTATTCTTACAACTTTATTATTTATCTACAGAAACTGCTAGTTCACGGTTAACTTGATGATAAAGATCACAACAAGAATTACATTTTGAAAATTGCACCGTTAAACCAAATCGAGAAAAAATCAAGGTTTCAAGATAGTTTGTCTTGAAGAGATCCGATACCATCAATTTGTTTTTAAAGGAATGCAAACTCACAAAATATTTCTTGAATGAAGTTTGCACTAATTATTCAATAGGAACCAGTCAAGCATTTACACTAGATTACTATTGCATACGCCATGTTACGCATCCCCAAAACAAATCATCACCTTAGCCTATACACTTCTCAACATGTCGAGTATCTCCCGAATATATCTTAAAAATCCTTCAGTAGTGACTTTTGGTTTACCTCACTTTCGGATCCACGATGTTAGGTGTGTTACGGACAACATGGCAATCGGAAACAGAATACCCGCAATATCTTTGACACAATCAACTAGTAGATACTAGCAATGTTCACTCACTCATCAATCAAATTTGTGTGTTAACAACAAGTGGTTTAATATCTTATAACAATGAATGAAATCAAATCATCTGTCAAATAACAACATTGAATTTTTACCTATTGTGTTCAACTTGGTGAGCATTTACATAGACTTATAAAAAATTCATACATTTACTTGTGAAGTTATGCAACGAACGAAGTGGAAAACTTAATTTTTTTCCTCACTGAAAGCCAATGAATTCATGAAAAGACAACAGCATTTAAACAGACAGTGGCAGTAAAGAGTTTTCAACGTTTAATTATGATGATGATGATGTGAGAGGTGTGTAGTTTCAAAATTTTTCATTAAGCTCTAGTTTTTTCCGAATACTAACAGTCATATTTAGAGCTTTCATGAACTAAAATGAAAACACGCTAACTATTTTTCACCACTGTTATTATTGACTATTGAGCAAAAGATGATAGTCCAAAACTTGTTACTATCAACTAAACCACTAATGACTAAAACAAAACTAAGATTGTTTTTTTTACTGAAAAAAGAGATCTAAAATGAGACAATTTCACTCTTGCATTATGTTTTTTTGCTTCAAACTTTCTTCATCTTACTGCCTATTTATTTTTTTTTCGCATTTCATGTCAACTCGATTTCGTGCTATTGAATTTCGTCATCGTTCATTCTGGTTCCTTCAATTTTATTCATTCTTCTTAAATTTTCATATTTTTAATTAGATGGAAAAAGAGAATGAGAGAAATATTTTTCTATACTTACAAATACTGAATAAACCCCTTAAGGAGGTGAGTATATATATATATTTGCCTACACATACATACAAACGAAAATATGTGGAAGATCTAGCCATGACGGCGGAAAAGGCTGCAAGAGACGGAAACTTGAGACAATTGTATGAAACAACAAAGAAGCTCGCCCGAAACTATCATAAGCCTGAACGACCAGTGAAAAGCAAAGAAGGCAAAGTAATCAGCAACACTGAAGGATTTTCAATACAAACGTGTAACAATTCTACTGTATGTGGCGGAAACTTGGGGAACTATGAAAGCCATCATTCAGAAGATACAAGTGTTTATTAACAGTTGTCTACGCAAAATACTTCGGATTCGTTGGCAAGACACCATCAGCAACAAACCGGATACGAGTGGGGGAGGAAATTAGGAAGAAGCGGTGGAAGTGGATAGGACACACACGACGAAAAGCACCTGAGTGCGTCACAAGACATGCCCTTCTTTGGAACTCTCTAGGCAAAAGGAAAAGGGGAAGACCAAGGAACACATTACACCGAGAAATAGAGAAAGATATGAGAGGAATGAACAAAAATTGGACAGAATTGCAAAGGGAAGCATAGGACAGAGTTGGTTGGAGAAAACTGGTGGGTGGCCTATGCTCCACTGGGGGTAACAGGCTTAGGTAAATAAGTAAGTAATATTTGCCTAGTGATGTTAAGATGTAATTGATGGTTTTGTCTTGATTTGCTATTCATAACAGTAAATCAAACTTTGTATAAAATATATGATGTTGGATTAAAATGGAATGCTTTTTAGTAAGTAAGAACAATCTGTAAGGCAACATATAATTAAATTACCTACAGATTGATATTATTGATGTTCTTTTAAGAGTTTCAAACTTCTTTCTGTCTATTTAATATCTAAAAGGCACGACAATGCAACTGAAAATCTTTTTGCATAAATTATTTCTTATCTCTTAAAACTATTTGATACCATATTTTTACAAGTTATCTGTTAAAAGAGGTCTACAACCAATATTGATTGATAACAAATTATTTAGTAAAATGATCGATCAAAAATGTACTAGTAGTTAAAAAGCTACTGCTTTAAATTACATCATTCCTTATCTGTTTTTCATTCTGTTATTATTTTTTTAAGCTAATTAGAGAACCGGCAAAAAACGATACATTATCGATTTTCTCAGTCAACTGATTTTCATTCAGGTGCAGATGCGTACATTTGTAAATAATGTGTGCCATTGATCAGAGAAATTAATTATGGCAATAAAAACACTACTAAATTTAAATACCCTGTTCTGTTACATTTTCAAGCATTAACATTATGACGATGATAATATCTCAAGTGATTATTTGCTTCAGTTGATTTCAACCAAAATTTGCTTAATCAATCGAAAGAACTTTAAAGTGATATGAATATCGATTTAAAAAAAAATTATGAGAACAACAACAACAACAAACAATCGAAACAGAATAATCTAAATTGAATCTTTTTCATTGATTCCTCTTTAGCTGCTGACAATTTCATATACACAATATAATACTGAAATGTTTCGATTGTGACTAACAACAGAATGAGATTTAATTGGTAATTCTTATTTCAAGACTAAACACTTGGAATTATCTACACTGAAAATTGATTTATACACTATCATTACAAGTTATTAAGTATTTTTTTTAAACAAAGTATGCGCTTTTTTTTAGTTGTTAATATTAACCATTTGAAGATGGCCTACATACTTCAGATTGTATTGTCAGAAAAGTTTTTTATCAAAATAAGATTAGTAGTGTGGTAAATCGTATTATCATAATAATTATTTATACTATTCTATTATTAATACGTTTAGCCGAGTGAAAACAGTTGAAGGACCGGAATTCGAGAACTTATATCGCAAGTTATCTTAATTGAAGCAGAAAGACAAACTAAAACCTGTGGTATTAAAAAAACACTAGATATTTCATAACATAAAATTTTTCTTTCATAATGATAAATTAACTGGTTGACTTACAAAAAATTAATTTATCCTTCTTTGTATCTTGTAATAATCAAAATTAAAATGATATAATGTGAAGTGTTGAATTAATTATTCGAAATAATAATTTATATCTGTATATATATATATTTTTTTTTCTTGATTTCACATCATGAAATACTTACACTCATCACATGTGATCTTTTGTTTCCCGAAGTTGTACACTAAATTAGTGAGTATTTGTGCATGTATCCTTCAAAATAAGTGTTCACATAATAATAATAATAATAATAATAATAATAATAATAATAATAGTTGTAGTTACTTAACTTGGAATTTGGCGTCAAGTCACAGGTATAACTAACTGCATACTAGCAATAAAAGAAAAAACAATTATTTTCACTGAAATCAAATTACTGTTTTTTTTGACAGAAATGATAAACTTCCAAAAAACAAAAATCATGAATTATCACATCAATAAAATATTCAATACTATATATATTTCTTTTAACTAACTAATTATTCTTTCCTAAATTTTAAATTGTATCAGACATCAGGTTTTATAAAACTGATGACTGTCTGACAGTGTCTTTTTTTTGTGCGTTAAATGTTTTCAAGCGTAAATTTATATTGAGCATCTCAATGTCAAACATTGATCATTTTTATCGACCAATATTCTGGTATTTCAATAATAATACTTCAGAATAAAGCCTATCTATTGGAATTATGATTCATGCTATTTATCTCAAAATGATTAAATCTGAAACTTTTGAAATAAGGATTACCTTATGAGTGAACATTATTTCAAACTCGCTAAATACGAAACAATAATCTTAATAGAATTGATTCGTTATCTTTTAAACTACTAAAGAAATGTGGAACTTTGGGTCATGTACTTTAACCAGTGATATGTTTAACGCTAATATCAACATACTACAACAATGGTATCTATTCGTAGTCCTTAGTTTTGGCTGAACTTGATCAGGCAAACTAAGATATTGCTACTATCAGTAAAAGACTAGTCATCGTGAGCACTGCGTTTACATATTAAGTTGTCTTACTGTTGAATGTCAGATAGCACGAAACCAACAACCGAACATTTAAAAATATCAGTGTCATGTTACTTAGACTATCACCTATTCCATAGGTTCATCAATGGGATTTGATTACCAGATGAGAAATAGGTAAACACGACAGTGCCGAATTTTCATTTATCAGTCATATAGGAGATTTTTAACCATCCAATTAGCTATGGTAAAGTTGACGTTGGTTTGGTTCAGAAGACCAATCTATAATAGCCACCTTAGTTAGAAAAGAAGTGTCAGCATATTTCTTGATATTGAGATGTCATTTTATCAAAGGATAGCCAGTTGAGAACTATGCTAATTGGAACGTAACGCTATAATGTATTTAGATATTCACAAAAATCCTTTTTGTTTACCATCAAACTCTAAAATAGTATATTTAGAGGTTCAAGGCGAAACTGAAAGTCTATAAATCAAAATATTTATAAACTTATAAACTACTACAGTTGTGTTTCTCTATTCTATGTGCTAAAAACATTCTGAATCATCTTAATATACGCTTCTGATTACATGAAATACCAATGTTTTGTTGACTAGAACATATTTTCCTCAAAAAAATGTGTCCGGCGAACAACTCATAAGAACCCTCATTGAATTATAATAGTAGCTTCATTGAGTTCACGAACTGGTCGTACGTAGACCATCAATGAACACCTGAAAACACTAGACAACCTTTTTATTCTAGTATAGGACTTCTTGAAAGTGCATACCCACAACTCTACACGCGGAAATCGAACACAGTAAACTTGATCTAGCATACAAACTCAACTTCTAAGCCACTTACGTTAATGTCCAGCTTCAACCGATCCACAATATTGCGTGAACGTGTTCCACTGTCTTTGGTTGATAGTTGTCACATACCCAACATGAATGAACTCCACTACTCATAACTTTTCACTAAGATATTAGCGTTTCTAGCTTTTCTTGCCTTCGCATAAAAATTCAACACCTTTAAACGAATTCAAAATTTGGTAAGTTTAAATATTTTGTGTAGACGTTGAACACGAATCCTGATATATAATGCTTGGATTACACGGCTTCCTTTCATGATACACCGATTTCATATTTTTGACCAATGTGTTTTTTTTTTGCATTCTAAAATAAATCGACTTTTATTTTTCTATCTTATTATTTATTTTCCATTAACAAAATTACTAATGTCAGTTTCTTTTGATTTATTGGTCCTGAATTATTAGACTGATTCTTGCAGCAAAAAAAAACAACTATACTTGAGAGTAGAAGTTCGGTAACTATAGTAACATTACATATTCAATTTTGTAATAATTATTCTAAAAGAAAAATAATGAATTGGTTATTTTTTATTGAATTATTATCGATTGTTAAATATTAATTACGTTTTCTTTCCTCTTCGTTCAAATTACAACAATATTATTAATCCAAACATTCAAACAAAGAAAACGTACATAAGAAGAAAAAAAACAATAGACACATTCAAATAATCAAATATACAAATATACAATTAAATAAATGCATAGCATAGATAGGAGAATAGTATGATTTATTTATTTATAATACTTAAGAAAAAATTACATTATTTATATCTGATTATTGTAAGTTTGAATGAAATCTAAGAATGATTAAGTTAATGTTGTTTCATAGTTAGTTGCAAATGAAAATTCAGTTAATTTCCATAATCTAATGGGTTTTAAATACACATTTTGAAATTGATCTTTTATTTGATAACTTGTGATGATTTGTGATTGTTAATTAGATGAAAGAATTTAGTGTAGATTAAGAATCGGTAGAGAAAAAAGAAACATCAAAAATAAAAAATTAGTTTAGGATAAATTATAGTGATTAAACAACATAAAGAATGTTTGTTGAGAACAATGGTTTTCAATAACTTTATCAGTAAGTAATAAGTTCATGACTCTCATGATACACTGACCAACATCAGATATACATTAATAAATAAATTAAACAATTTTTTTTGTTTTTATTGTAGAGACCACTGAGTTACTTGTAGGAAATTATGAATCGATCGATGTTAGACCACTATTATAAACCTAGAAGCAATGGACGGTCATTTTTTCCTGGTATGGTACTCGTCAGCAATGCACATGCACTACTCTCGCTTGTGGGAATCGAACCCTAGGGCTCACGCGTGAACGCCTAATCTCTACGCCACTGAGTCGGGAGGTATTCAACAGTATTAACGTCCAACTTCGATCAATCCATGGCCTTACGAAACTACATTCACATTTGTCGGTGAGCGATTCTCCACACCCGAACACAGCTGAACTCCACTGATCACGACTTCTCACTAGAACACGGAGAAACGTCCTAACAGTACTAGTCACTAGTAAGCATATGATAATTTTGATGATAGGGTTGTAGTTATTTTGAAATCCTAAATTGATCAATGTTAAAATTGTGAACTTTTATATTAGTTAAAGTTTTAGGTACAGCCAAAATATGACATTGTATTAGTTTGAAAGGTCATTTAATAAAGAGGTAAGAAAATTCATTGAAAGCTGTCGATTTACAATCAATGAAATGAAATCAATCATAACAGAATATATGTTGTACGTTGGATTTATTGAGATAATAAATGTAATATGGTCGGTCAGCTGAATACAAAACATTCACGTGACATAACACTGGTCTCTCATATACCTTGGTAACATGCATACTTTCGTAGGAGTTTGTGATGTGACTTTCGAGCATTTCTACATTCTGAAGTCATACAACTCATCCTTGTAGATTCCAGATAATTCTTCTAAGAAATAGGTCTCGATTTATATATGACAAAAAACCAAAAAGGCAAAAAACATTTCAGATGTTAATTTCATTAGTTTCAGTTTATTCATGTAGATTACGTACATGAAAAAAAATTTGATGTTTTATGCTAATGATTTTTATTCACACATTCTAGTAATTACTTACTATTCAGCTGTGAATATATTGATTAATTAATAATATAAATAATTTTTTACTGACATAAAGATAACTAAAATTTATAACACTAAAATATATATTTCCCATAATCTATACTCAGATTAAACTGCTACACTTCATACTAATAATAATAGTGATTTTATTCAATGTTACATGTTTAGTACAATATGGAATTCTCAGCACGGCATATTTCAACAAGTTTACTTTACAAAACAGCATTCGGAAGTAAGCAATTCAGGAATCGACATTTTATTAACGTTCATTCTTTTCTCAACAGCCACCGTGATGTCTCGGATTGTACTTTTTTGTACCTGGTAAAGCAATGGCTTGTAAACTCCTCGAAAAACGCGCCTGAATAGATTAGGCGACTAATAGACACAATCGATGTGTGAGGATAAACAGAAAGAGGTTGACTTGTTGAAATATTTTAATGTTATTAAATGAGTAACCCAAATATTTAAGCTTGCTTTGAGAGCAACGCTATATAACAAAGAAATCTGAAGAGACTGATTCCAAATTTGTTGTGCCGAATGAATGTACCTGAATTGCATCGCTTCTAATTGATATCAAAATTGTTATTGTTTGTGTCCGCGACAACCAGTTTGAGGTTCACAGCCCGTCTTCTCACTATACTTTGCCGACAACCTGTATGCTGGAGAATTGTAACTTGTCTAGAATACTTAATGCAGCAAACACATACATTACAGTTCTTTAGATTGATTCATTTTGTAATGTCAAGCTTTTTCAAAAAATCTCAATGATTCAATTTCATCAAATAGTTTATTCATGCTTGAAAATTTATCGTTTGTCTTATTAAATAATGAAAATCCTTGTTTTGATATTTCTTGATCACACAGATTTACTTGAAAATCTTAAAACCATAAAGCAATGTACTGATTCTCTTCTCCCCTATTAAAAAAATGTATTTACAACCAGCCGAATAAAATAATCTCGTAGTAACCATCACTTAAGGCGGATCCTAGAAATAAAAAACTTAGGACTACTTTATGTGACAACACGTCCCAAAAACTGTTGCATAAAACTATCCCATTCTTTTTATACATTATTCGTAATGTACACTTGGCAATTATTTTTTATTTAAGAAGTTAATGACATAGGCTGAATAGTTTTTCTGATTGATATGTCTCCATTCTTTTCTATTTCTAATTCAGGTTGGACTGATATCTATAATCTATATTTTTATCTAAATTCATAATCTGAAACACCGATTAGTATTAATTTAGTTACTTAAGGGCTTAATTCGCTTACAGACTTTGTAACAATTAATGTGCAATAAGACCAAAATCTGACTCACAATTCTTATTTGTTTCGTCTATATTTCGCGTAATTAATTTGTCTACTAAATTGAATTTTCAGTAGTCACTAGAATACAAATAATATTATTCAACTGCAGACTCCTAACAAATAAATTGTTTCAGCCATCTACCTACAAACGTTATGACTAATGGACAAAAAACAAAAAGGCAAAGGGATGTAAAGCACTCTGTTACGTCGATATAGAAACTTGCATGTCACTGACGCACCATACTTTAGTGATTGGTGAATAAAAAGGCTTTTTTACAGTAGTGAAATTCGATCAGCACTGGTACAATCAGAGCACTAAACTACTTCGTCCTCTATTCCCAAATGGGTAAACAAGACAAGATATTTGTGAAGCTTATTCTATGGTCTGAAATGAAAAACTCGTCATGACAATTTCAAGTTATCCTTATCTGCCAACTAGGATAAGAGTAAAACATTTCAGTAGTTTTAAATACTTCCTTATCAAATTTATCAACAATAGGATATATCAAGTGCTAGACAAAGAGGTAGTCCGAGGTTAATCTGTATCAGAAACTAGAAAAAAAGGGAAGTCTGATTTATTCTGAAATCATCCTTCGGATTTTAAGATTTATTTTAGCAGAGATTAGGACTTCCAGAATCACAATAGTTTAATGGATCTATCTGTAAATGTTACTTGAGAATTTCGATCCCTTCTTCAAACACTGAAACGATTACTGAAGAGAAGCAGTCAAATTAGACTATACACAGTCCTCGAGATTTCTACTGATTATTTTGAGCTACCAAAATTACTGACCGAGTGAATGTACTAATCTTTCATGCTTCAATTTATTTATAAATAAAACTACAAAACCGACTAATCGTAAGAGTCAATCAATAAGAAATTAAACGTTGAGTTTTAAAATTGGTAATTAAAAAATGACTATTCGTTATGGTAGTGTGATATATATATATATATCGTTTAAAAGAATACTGATTAACTAGGTTACTGATTTTTATTTATATCTCCCATGGAGTGAAAAATGAAACTTGTTTGATTGATTTCATTTCACTCAAGACAATATCAGTAAAGTTAGGCTTGAAAAGAGTTTTCAGATTTCCTTCGAATTATACAATTAGCAAAAAACCTAGTGAGGCATTTTCTTCAATTCTTACTTAGCCTCTTTGAACGAAAACTAGGTGGTTGCAGAGCATTGTAGCATATAGACTAAGAGTAACGAAAATTCGCAATACTGTGAAATCAATATTTTTTGCTTTTTTTTTGCTTCTACGCACCAACATTTCATTGAAAACTAAATTCACAAGAGGTAGTCAGCTTAAATTCTTTGATTTTTTTTCATGAATCAATAACTGATATTTTATGTTATATTCATAAATTTTTTTTTTCTTTTTGATTTAACCAGTAAGATCGAAAGTTGAAAATAAACGTCTGCCTTATATTTGAGACATTTATTATTTTGGTTTATTGCCGCCAACATTTTACTGCTTAGGTTGGTTGTATAATCATCTATTTATTAGTCTAAGTTAATATGAAATGACAACAAGCGACTACGCGCCCATTATCCTTATTTTAGAACAATGACCATTCGTTGTTTTTTTTAATACTAGACGATGTATTTGTCTTTTTTTTTAAACTCATTAAATTCACTCACATCACTAAATATAAACAAATTCAGACTATTTTCATAATTCACT
>CALYCR020000066.1:0-23888 GCA_944470395.2 Schistosoma turkestanicum | reverse complement strand
TAGATGTCTGGTGTAAGCAATGGAACCTTGAACTTAATACTGAGAAGTGTGGCTGGATGTGTTTCGGAGACGCTGCTCCCAAATTAGATCTCATTCTCAACAGGAGTGTATTGCCCAAACTCACATCCGTAACTGATCTTGGAGTGCATTATTCGCACAACCTTAACTTCTCCGAACATATCTCCAATAAAGTTTCTCGAATGAGAAGAATGCTTGGTTTCATCTTTCGTAACTTCCTTCATAGAGAATCCAGAACAATTCTCTATAAAACATGCGTAAGACCTATTGCTGAATACTGCTCTTTCTTATTTTCTAACGTACGCCTGTCTGATATGTTGAAACTTGAAGGAATACAAAGGAAATTTACTCGTAAAGTCCTAAATCATAGCTCACCCAATGACTATCCAACCCGATGTATTGAACTCGGGCTCGATCCATTATGGAAAAGAAGGCTTAAGTCCAATCTGATCCTTTTCTTTAAACTCCTGCACAAGCTCACATATTCCTCCTGCAGTTTAGTCCTTATCCATGGCCCTTGTACACATAACCTTCGAGATAAAGTATCTACGGTCAAACTTGAGAAGTATAGATCCAAAACTCGAGAAAACTTCTTCCTCTCTAAGTATGCACTTATATGGAATAGGCTTCCCTCTAAAATACGCATGGCAAGTGGGTTACATGAGTTTGTTGAACTTCTTAATGATGCTCTCAGTTGCACTGACTCTTCTGCGCTCGTGAACTCACTCGCACCCTGCTTTCATATTAATAGCTCTGCATACACTTTAAACACAATGAACTCAGTGCTGCGTCTTATTTAGTTATTTTTACACTCCCAAGTAGCACTAATTTTTCTAGTTGAATATAAATCTCTTTAGTTTTTATTTGAAATAGACAGGTTACTCTACTAACTGGGTCGTTCGACACTGTTCAACTGTAAACTGGTTGATTAGAATGCACTCTACTCTCCTGGGCGCAACCTTATCAACACTTACAACTGTGTGAGTTTCACATTGCCTATTATCAATTATACTGTTCTCACTTACACGCTATTGACTTACCTTGGCCCCTTAGTGTTATCTATTGCTCCGCTTTTAACCGCGATACTCTTTATATCTCCTGCTTAGCTAGTTAAGTACATCTTCCCCACTACATTCAAAATGCTTATATCTTGTTTGAAAATTCTTACTATTTCTCCATAACTGTTAACTGTATAGCATTGATGCCTAACCAACAGTTCATAAGTTGTAATAGCCAGACGAGTTTGTGAAAGGAACTTGCAGAAATAGTGTTTCTCAACAGGATGCGAGACATAGAACACCAAGTAGAACTCAATAGCTTCTTTTAAACATTTAACATGAGCCTAACAACACAAAAGGAGGGAGGGTGGAGTTACTGACCAGCAAACATTGATGGTATGGGCGATAACTTCAAACAACCCATGTTTGTGGGGCAGAACATTTTGTTTGCTTTCGGCTCTTTAGATTGATGAGACGACTAATCAGTAACACTGAGGTTGCTCTTATACGCTTGCTACTTCTGTGGTTCATGTTTCCAAAACTATGCTGAGGTCGCTATTCTGTCGAGACACCTGCAACATTCTTACTCAGGCGCTTACAGTATGACTTAGAGGTTGGCATTCAATAATAATAATAATAACTAAAAACAGTTAGACAGTGAGAACTTTTAATCATCATGATTTCTTTATACAAACTCTACACTTTCAACTGAAATTTCGATTTCAACGTACATAAATCCAGCTTCTTACTTCGACTTCTCTTCTATCCACCTGACACTGCACAACTCTCCCTTCTTTTTGCTGTACTCCTTTATCTGTGCGTTATATTCTTATATTCCCATAATTTACTTTAATTTAAGTGGTCAGTATGAATTTTATCTTGACTTACTACTGTATTGACTACTTCAACATGACAGGTTAAGTAGTGCTTTGGTTATATATATACACTTGCCACACTGCTGCTTTTCCTCTCTCTCTTCTCCTTTTCAGAACCCCATTCACGGTGGGAAATCCTTGGCAACTCTAGGGAACATGCACCCAATGTACATGACTGTCTGGATCACAGCTCGTATCAAGCGCGTTCCATATGACCTTTCCCAACAAATTCACTATTGATCTCGGCCAATCGCCAATAGAACCTATTGTGCACCTTCCTCATTTGTACTCTAATATTGAAAATGTGGCTGTATAATACTGTTTCTGTCAGTGATATGGTGTAAATATGCAATCAGAAACTGTCTCTTATACTTAATTTAACTGCTATAACTTTTACAGTAATTGTAAAAGCATTTGTGACAATTTGATCTAGCCTGTAAACTGCCGTGACTCTTGTAACTTAGTTATTTGAGAATAAAATATTATTATTATTATTATTATTATTATAGATGTGGAAGCAACTGCGAAAATATTTTACATCCTCTTCAAGAAGATTTGGGATGAGGAACAAGTACCATCAGATTGGAAAGAAGGATACCTCATCAAAATACCAAAGAAAGGCGATCTCAGCAAGTGTGAGAACTACACAGGCATCACTCTTCTTTCAATACCAGGCAAAGTATTCAACAGAGTATTGTTAAACAGAATGAAGGACTTCGCAGACTCCCAACTTCGAGATCAACAGGCCGGATTTCGTAAGGATCGATCGTGTACTGACCAAATTGCTATATTGCGGATCATTGTGGAACAGTCAATAGAATGGAACTCATCACTCTACAATAACTCCTTCGACTACGACAAAACATTCGATAGCGTGGACAGGAAAACACTGTGGAGGCCTCTTCGACACTACGGTGTGCCTGAGAAAATAGTCAACATCATACGGAACTCTTATGATGGATTCAACTGCAAAATCGTACACGGAGGACAGCTAACCGACTCTTTCGAGGTAAAGACCGGTGTGACGCAAGGTTGCTTACTCTCACCCTTTCTCTTTCTCCTGGTAATCCATCGACTGGATTATGAAGACGTCAACATCTGGAGGGAAGCACGGTATCAACTGGACAGTTAGGACGCAGCTGGACGATCTGGACTTCGCAGATGACTTGGCTCTTCTAACGTACACCCAACAACAAATGCAAGAGAAGACGACGAATGTAGCAGCAGCCTCTGCAGCAGTAGGTCTCAACATACATAAAGGAAAAAGCAAAATTCTCCGATGCAACACAACATGCACCAACCGAATCACGCTTGATGGAGATACCTTGGAGGACGTTAACACCTTTACATATCTTGGCAGCATCATCGACGAGAAAGGTGGATCGGACGCAGATGTGAGGGCGCGGATTGGCAAAGCGAGGGCTGCATTTCTACAGTTGAAAAATATCTGGAAATCCAAACAACTTTCAAACAAAACCAAAATCAGGATTTTCAATACAAATATCAAGACAGTTCTACTATATGGAGCGGAAACATGGAGAACTACCAAAGCCATCATCCACAAGATGCAAGTGTTTATTAACAGTTGTCTACGCAAAATACTTCGTATTCGTTGGCCAGACACCATCAGCAACAACGAACTGTGGAAGAGAACGAACAAGTTTCCATTCGAGGAAAAAATCAGGAAGAAGCGATGGAAGTGGATAGGACATACACTACGAAAAGCACCTAACTGCGTCACGAGACAAGCCCTCACATGGGACCCTCAAGGCAAAAGGAAAAGAGGAAGGCCAAGGAATATATTACGCCGAGAAATCGAGAAAGATATGAGAGGAATGAACAAACATTGGACAGAACTGGAGAGGGAAGTCCATGACAGAGTTGGTTGGCGGCCTATGCTCCATTGGGGGTAACAGGCGTAAGTAAAGTACTTGGACTAGTTTGTGGCTGTCCATCACCTGACTTCGAACAAACATCAGCTGAACTTGCTAAGCAACTACTATCTTTCGCTGCACTACTATAATACTTTGTAGAACTAGAGACAGTAGTCCTCAGACATCCTGATCGCGCAGCAACATAGAGTGCTGTGTCTCTATTTACGCTTGCTATCCTAGGATCGGCTCTAGGTCGTGGCAGATAATTTACCCTATGTGGAGCATTCAGAACACAAGCTTCGTTCCATACAGTCAAACCTGCTTCACCTTTATTTATATTCACATCATCCATTACCCTCTGTTTGTTCGAATCTAAGTTCTCATTCCTTGCCGAACGAATTAAATTTCGAGTAGTTAGTCGACGTCTAACATCACACGGCTCGGATCCGTCTTAAAGCCTAACCCCTCTGCTTTTTCCCTTCTTTGCTATCCTCGAAAAAGCCTCCTTATCCTCTACAGACACTGAATTCTCGCTAGGATAGACGTCAACGAGCTCTGCATCATATAGCTTACAGATTCTTTCTTCAGGAGATTGAAGTTTACTAATACGATCAACAACTTTTCGAAGTTTCAGGCGTGATGTAGGTCCAAAAACATACCCAGAATTCTTATGTCCCGATTGCAGAAGACTATTTACTTTCGTACCATGTTCTGTTTTTCGGCGATTGGCTAATCGTCCAAATCTACTACTGGCTATCTTTGCATGGTACGATATAAACTCTGTGAGTTCGGCAAATGAGGGCTCTTTATCCTCGTCACCCCATCTAACTGCCAGCTGTAACCACTGAACTTGAGTAAGGTGAGGTAACAGCTTCACTATTCGTTCCAAAGTTACAGAAGAATTCCAATCACTGATGCTATTCATTTTCTCCAACACCATGGAGCAATTCTGCATTTTTATTTTTAAGTTCCATAGCTGCTCGGCGTCATTATAATCAACGTTCCCAGAATGAAACAGCTCTTCCAAAGTTTCCCTAGCTATAACGTGAGGTTGCCCGAACAGCCATTTTAGAAACTCTTTAGCCCTTTTATAGCTAATAGACGATTCTAACATTAAGCAAAATTCGATGGCTGTTCTAGCCCTACCCTGGCAGTAGTGAATCAAATAGAGTAAACGCAAGCTATCATCATCGACTCGAGATTCGAAATAAGTTTCAAATTGACACATAAGCTTCCAGTATCCACGAGCTTGTCCATCATAGTAGCTTAACTCAAACTTTGGTATTTCTAGAACCACAACCGGCGTTATAGACAAATTTTTTTAGGTACTTCAAGATTCTTATTCAAACTAAAATTTTCAAGTGCTCTCTTCCCTATCTGAGGGTGAACTATTTAAATTAAAAAAAGCATTAAACACTTGCATTGTAACAAAGGATTTGCAGTTCAGTTTGTGTTCATGGCTTGCAACCAGACTTCAGCTTCACTTCTTACGAGAACTCATTGTAATACCCGCAATTCCGGTAAAAGAAACTCAAAATTAGTGATAATCCATAGGGTTTTAAACTTCGATCTATCAATATTGATCAGAATTTAGAATTCACTGGTTCTGTCTTCTTGAATTATTGTTGAAGGGTGGGATAACCAAAAGATTCTTCTTCTTCAAATATTGTTTAGAACTGTAAGATTTTAGAATGGAATCTGAATTCGGAAAAACAGTTCTAGAAGTTTAGATAAGCGCCTTGCCCGGATAATCCTAATTGAAAGCAATTTATCTGGGTAAGAAACAGTTCTATTATTGATAAAAATTTACAGATAATTACCTAAACAATATTGCCTTCTTTTAAAACACTTTAACACAATGTGTTTCCGATTCTGGAAGAATGCTTCCGTATAGGTCCAAATTTGCACCCTTCCAGTCCAGATTCACGTTTTACCCGTCAGGGTATCAATTCCGATATGGCTGAAGCCATAATTAAGTATCAACTTAAACAACATAATACAGTTCAGTAAAAAACATAGAAACTCCAATAAAGGTACAAAAATAGAAACTATAACAAAATACAGATATGAGCATCCCAAAATGGGATTAAACAGACCATCAAAATGTAGCACAAAAAGAGTCAGTAAGAACATATTACAAATATGTACATGGAGGGATTTTCCCAAAATAAAGTCTTCAGAATGGATTCTACATCTTCGCCTTCTTGTTTGATTGAGTAATAAATATGAAATTCTCGCTGTTTATCTTCCTGCATAGACACTTTTATTGTACAAATGTTTTCGAATTTTAGTCTACAAATCTTGCTTATTACAGCAACAATTATTAGTTTTACAGTTTTTGACCACTGAATGATCAATAGACTTGTATACCACGATTGCTTTTCTCTATTGCTTTACTATGTACTATCAGTTTTTCTGCGATGCATATACATAACTAGAATTATGTAAAAGGTCATTGACATTCACTGACTTTCTCCTGTAAGCCAGCAACAATACATACAGTTAGAGATATAAAGAACTGAGCAATTAAAGTTCAACTTTAAAACAAGACTTATATAACTATGGTTATACTAGGAATGTTATATTATATCAATAAGAGGCTACTATAGTTATCACAGTACATAACATTTACAAATAGGTGTCGATGAAAATCGGAACTAACAAGTGGTGAGAGATTGCCGAATCTAACATGCGTTGGGAATGAGTTTTCATTAGTTTAAATGTAATGTATTTCTGACATAGCTGATAGACTAGGTTTTTACATGTATGATCATTGATTTACAACACTGATTACAGATGAGATACCGCCAGGTTAGGAATATTATACAGAAAAGGTAGGATAGATTTGTGATGGAACATCAATACAGATTTCTGAATAAGCTGTGTTGAGACTAACATGAGTTCACACTTGCCATAATCCGTTCGAAAACTTCACTGCATAAAAAGCGTTACCTTGGTGAACACATAAATGCTCCGGACTTCACATCTACCTGTTATATTCGAGGTACTGAAAAAAGTGTGGAAAGAAGAATTGCGGTTGAACTAGCAGCAATGAGTGGTTAGATAATTTATGCACCTGACCAGTCTAAACGGATATCAAATGTTTTGAAATGCTCTAACGAAATCAGTTTTAGTAACACATGTCAATACTCTACATACTATTATTAATATCCTGCGTCTGGTGCATTCGAGTACCTATTTGATACGATTTGGCGACTGCGGGATCAGTGATTTCAACGCAGTCACAAATTATATTCATTTTTCTATATTCACATGTGTAGAGAGGATGTTCATCGGGTACTAGAAGGATGGGTAATACCCAACTGCATCATGCCATCAAATTTAAGTCCGTCTATTTGAAGCTCGTCATATGCTTGTCTGTTGGGCCTAGCGAACGGATTCTTTTGACGCAGTAGGTTCATAATATTTTGTAGACATGATTAATTTAATACAACAACATTTCCAACAAGCGCAAGTACGCAGGAAAGTTCTTAGATGGCAGTCATAATTCAGGAATGGATAACGAGAGGATAAAATGGAGATTCACTTGTAGAATATTTGTATTATGGGCTCGGTAATTGGGTGAATATTTAATAGGTGTCGATGGTAAGACGCTTGGTGTATGCTGTGACCTGGAGGAATAGATATTTATAAGTTCTTTTCTGCGCACAAGAAGCTTCATGATTGTTCACAGATAATAAAGTCAGTAGACAAAACTCATACTGGCTACTAAATTAAAAATAAATCGTGATAAGACTGTTCCCAAGTTAAGGAGTAAAGCAATGAACAACTGTGAGTTGTGATGTGTATCAAGGTGGAGGGAGTTCAAGTAATGGTAAAGAAGTTGAATAACAAGGCTGGATGTTTGTACATTAGGGCCAATGGCTGGGGAATAGGAGTGATTTTTATGACAAAAATTGATAATTATATTTTTCACTGTCTTCACTTTCCAACATCTTGACAGAATAGCGATCCTAGCATAAAATGTGGAACATCCGTCTAAGGAGTCAAGCCCGGATAAAGGAGAAGGGTTGGACATGGGGTTGGCGACCCCATTCCGTCGAAATCTAACTTGCCAAAAAAACGCTAACCAGAAAAAATAATTCAAACAATTTTAACTCTGCCCTGGGAGTTGGAAGAAGAATTATGACGTCGCGTGATGAAAGCCGAGTTCCCTCGGAAGTCACGGGGCCGATGCCTCTTCTGACAACCAGAGCAACCATTTTTTTAGGTACATGGAACGTTCGAACATTGTGGGAGACTATTTCAAGTTGCGGCAGAAATGAAAAGATACAACCTCGAGGTGCTCGGCATCAGTGAAACGCATTGGACACAAGTAGGACAACTGAGACTAGCTTCAGGGGAACTGCTGTTATACTCTGGTCATGAAGAGGAAAACGCTTCACATACACAAGGAGTTGCACTGATGCTGTCCAAACATGCACAAAAGGCACTGATAGGATGGGAATCTCACAGACCGAGGATCATTAAAGCATCCTACAAAACAAAGAAAGAGGACATTACAATGAACGTCATCCAATGTTATGCACCTACCAATGACTACAATGACGACGTTAAAGATCAATTCTACGAAAGGCTGCAGTCAATCGTCGAGAAATGTTCACCAAAGGATTTGACGATTCTTATGGGAGACCTGAATGCCAAGGTTGGAATGGACAACACTGGATATGAAGACATCATGGGACGACATGGACTGGGACAAAGAAACGAAAATGGTGAGAGATTCGCAAACCTATGTGCGTTCAACAAACTGGTCATCAGCGCACAATATTCTCGCACAGACGCATACACAAAGCCACATGGACTTCGCCGGACCACACTACTCGATACCAAATCGACCATGCATGTATCAACAAAATGTTTAGATGGACCATGGAGGATGTGAGAACCAAGAGAGGAGCTGATATAGTATCAGATCACCATTTGCTGATCGCCAAAATGAAACTGTAGCTAATGAAACACTGGACAACGGGGCAGACAACATCACACAAGTTTAATACGGCCTTTCTTCGGGATACCGTAAAACTCAACGAATTCAAGATAGCCCTCACCAATAGGTTCCAGGCCTTGCAGGATCTACTCAATGGAGAGTACGCAACATTGGAGAACAATTGGAAAGGGATTAAGGAGGCAATCACTTCAGCATGTCAGGAGGTCCTTGGTCGCAAGAAGCACCATCACAAGGAATGGATCTCTGTTGATACTCTTGCAAAAATTGAAGAAAGGAGTTGAAAAATATCTGCATCTCCATACAACTTTCAACCAAAACCAAAATCAGGATTTTCAATACAAAGATCAAGACAGCCATACTGTATGGAGCGGAAACATGGAGAACTACCAAAGCCATGATTCAGAAGATACAAGGGTTTATTAACAACTATCTACGCAAAATACTTCGTATTCGTTGACCAGACATCATCAGCAACAATCTGCTGTGACAGAGAACAAACCAGATTCCAATGGAGGAGGAAATCAGGAAGAAGTGGTGGAAGTGGATAGGACACACATTGCGGAAAGCACCTAACTGTGTCACGAGACAAGCCCTCACATGGGACCCTCAAGGCAAAAGGAAAAGAGGAAGACTAAGGAACACACTACGCCGAGAAATCGAGAAAGATATGAGAGGAATGAACAAACATTGGACAGAACTGCAGACGGAAGTCCATGACAGAGTTGGTTGGAGAAAACTGGTAGGCGGCCTATGCTCCATTGGGAGTAACAGGCGTAAGTAATTAAGTAAGTAACTCTACCTCCCCATAATTTATGCACCCTTTTGGCCGCTCACTGACTTACCAGACAGTAGTTTTCATCATTTTATATATTTCCAGTTGTTCAGCAAGTAGTTTAATCAACACAAATGATTATTCCCTTATATTTTATTCACGTTTTGGATAATCACCGAGATTGCAACCAACTTGCTTACGGCTGGGTAGTGTAACAACTGCTGGTTCCCAGAAACTTTACTGCGTTGAATAAAACGTTCTTACGCAAGTCATTGGACAGACGGATCACTTTGTTTATTCTGGCTCGCCGAAAAACATTGGATATTGAAGGTGTTTCTATACGGTAAATGGCTATCAGAGTTTAACCTAGAAGAAGGCGCTGCGTATGTCTTCCTAACAGGTTTTTTACTCTTTTCCACTTTTAGGTAGTGTATCTTTAATTTTATCTCAAACTTCAGCAGTTGGTTAATTCTGCTTATCGATGAATAATTTTTCAAACGCTTTTGTTTTGGTGCCTCCTCTGAGGTTTTTTAAAACATGTATATACTGAATTGAAAGCACATTATCTCCCCAGGGCAGAGGAAGAAAGCCGTAAACGATTACATTTTCGTGCAGTGTATTGATCTTAAATAATTTCAAATCTAACGAATGTTCTGCATCTTTGCCTTCTTACTCGTACGTTTTACTTAGAGTCTTCTGTAGACTGAATACCCTGTAGCTACAACCATTTCAAGTTAAAAAACTGTAATACTAAAAAGATCAGAACAGATTTTTGAAATATTTTCACATTCGTTCCACAACAAACATAATTTTTAGTTATAAATACATTTCGTTTGTAAAAATCGTAAAACTTTCGGAACTTTTGAGATATAGTTTAAGGTACAATTTGGTTACCAAAGTTTATGGATAAATAATGATAGCCTCAGATACATTGACTTTTGTACGAACGGGTTTGTTTTCGGCTCTCGATTCATTTATCAGTATAATTATAGGCACAACACTACTTAAATATGGGGTGTTATTCGTATATGTCCGTTTTCCCTAGACTCATGATTCACACAGTCATATCATTATTACTAATGTATATCCTGATAGTCAAGTGGTATCTTTGAATGGTCAGAAGTGTCTCCGCTCCAAGGCATGTAAACTGTTTCAATCTTGGGACAAAAATAGACCTTCTTGCCCACACTTAATTCTGGCTGTTAACAGCCGAGTCATCATTCCATCGTATATAACTTTTCACTCTTTCCTGGACCCCAACTTTAATAATTATCCTTTCTCACTATCACTGAAAATATAATTATTTCAACCTTTCCTATTCATATTGTTAGTTACCAAAGTTTTGAGTTTGATACTGAATGCGTAAATACTGAATGAAACGGGTTTGAGAAGTGTACTCATAATCTGCTTCCACGTTCTTACTAACCAAGTTGTTTTTTGATCTTAAGAATCTTGACTTTAGAACCGTGACTTAACCGGCCACTAGGGATAATTCACTTTTTACTTACAAGAACATTGCAATTAAATTGAGGTCAAAACGGATATAATCCAGTTGCGTTTATGAAAATTAAGTGAAAGCATGTTTGATTTTCAGTAACTCAATAACCGTGTGGTATAATTCATTTGTTTCCTTAAGGTATCATTGTAAACATGTGTAGTAAAATGTTAGTGTTATTTAACAGGAAACCTTGTTCAATGAATTTATTTTTCGACGTGTGCATTCATGGAACTTTTTGTCGAGAATTTGTAACTTTTTAGGCGTAAAGGCATGATTAAAGTATTCTCTTTTATTTCAGCTGCTTCAAATTCTTATGTATTCGCTAAGTTGCTATGATTCGTCTACTCTTTTGGATGTCCACTGTAGCATGTTTGATCTCCAAAACTTACTCAGCAATATCTGAAGCCAATTTGGATGAACTGTATCATGGTGAAGTTTCACAGGATCAGAAAATTGAATATCAGTTTACTCTTGCAAATCGTAGCGTATGATATGCACTGCACTTTAAATTCATTTTTGCCTTTGAATATAATATAATTTTCATAGGAATTCGTTATTCGAGTACATGTAGTAAATTATAGCCCGAAACCAGATTATCCTATATTAGTCGTGATCAAGCAAGTGGACAATGTAATGTCATTCCAAGCACCAATGGTTCTTAATTCAATGTAAGTTATTTCCTTTCCTTTAATTTTTCATTCTCTCTAAACATACAAACAGATCAGCATATGGTAACGTTAGTCGTACGTTGTGTCCAATCAAATTACTGCCTGGATCAATTCGGAAACTTACAGTAGAACTGTCTAGCGCTATCGAGCCACCTCAAAAAGTGCGTTACATGTTTCTGGCTCAGTTGGTCCCTGATTTCGATTTGGAGTATGTTAGGTTGCACATATGACAAACCAATATTTTATTTCAGATCGGGCATTGAGAGGAGTGTAGTAGTTTCCCCTGCGGAACCTATCTATTTAAGATATCTTTATCCTCCACAAAAAAACTCAGCAGAAATTAAGGTTGTTTCTGAAAGTGATATATGTATGGTTTTGTCTATCCAAAAATTACAGGTAAGTTTTGTGATCAGAAATCCACAAATAATTTTAGTGTCCCGTCAATGATTTGTCTGATACAGTAGGAAACACTGGATTACATCAAACTGTCACTACTTTGGGTGCAATATCCATTGATGTAAGTAAATTTTTAAATTTTTGCAACTCTTCAAATATCTGAATCTAGGTGACTCAATTTCTCAAAGGATTTTTCCTCGTTTTAGTCTTGAAACCAACAGACTATGCTTGTTCCGGCATCGAAAACTTGATCCCACCATTTCCAGGTAATGTAAATCATAGATTTTATCTTCTGATTATAAAAATGTTTTGAAAAGATAGTGAAGTATATAAAAAATTAATTAATATAATAGCATGAGCCTCTCAGAAGGTACATAAAAACGTTTCACTTAGGAATCCGTTTGATCGACATATCCGACGTTTATAAATGTACCTGTTAATGCCGATTGATGAAATGATGAATATAAACATAAAAATGGTTTTGTGTGGTAATGAGTAAACTCTATCTGTGTAAAATCTCTACATAGACTAAAGTGAATTGTTATTGTAAATTATCACTCAATGCAACATACAAACTTGGCATCACTGAACCTAACGAACTAGCACATACATTTATTTTAGTACTCCTTACAACAACGAAAATACAGGCTTTTAACAAGAATGAAATATTGTCTTAAACGTTAAAAAAACTTACGAAGGATCTCCATTTCCTTTCTACTGAACAAATCTCCATTACTTCTGCGTTATGAAATCCTCTGGTTTTCATTTTCTAACTTTAGGTATTCAGTGTACAGTAATATCAAAGTAGTCAAGTCTCTGCTATTACCGATTTCAATTGAGTGAAATCGGAAACAACAACAGTCCACCCAGAATCGCTCAAAGTTGAGAAGCTATTTGCATAACTCGATAATTATTTCTCTAATTGTCACGATACTTATGCCTGTTACCATTTGTTGAGCATAGGTGAACGACCAGGATTCCCTAGCCATGTCTATCCAGAGTTGCTCCGTCCACTCCTAGCCAAGTGCTATTCATTCTTTTGATATCTGCCTCCAATTCCCGATGCTATGTGTCCTTCGATCCCCCTCTCTTCCTTTTTCCCTGAGTATCCAAGCTAAGGGCTTGTTTTGTGATACAGTTCGGGAATTTCTGCAATTTGTGTCCTGTTCACCTCCAGAGTCTTTTCCTAATCTTCTGTCTATCTGAACTCTGGTCTGTTCTATGTCTCACTAAGTTGTTGCTGATGATTTCTGTCCAACAGATCTGAAGTACCTTGTACAGAAAATTGTGTATGATTAACTGTATCTTTTGAATGTTAGCTTTGATAGTTGTCCAAGTTTCCGCTCTATATGATAAAACTGTTTTGACATCAGTTTGAGAATTGCGACTTTGGTGTTGTGAAAGTTGCTTTGAGTTGCAGATGTTCTTCACTTGTAGAAACTGTGCCCTTGCTTTGCAAATTCGTGTCTTTACATCTGCATCAGATCCTATGGTTTACCTATGATGCTGTCCAAGGCACTTCATTTATGGCTTACAATTTAATTCGTATTGTTCGTACTTCAGGAAGTCAAATTATTGTATTATCCAAATCAAAAACCTGTATTCAATGCAGTAGTAGTACCATAGATGCATTGCATCGGCCCTATTCGACCGAGTCTTTATCATTAATCTTCAGGTGCTAACGAGCGAGAATACTTAGTCCAACCAGGAGGTAACCAATAACTGAAGTGAGATCTTCCATCATATTTAATGGTGCTTCGAAGGATAGCTATCGAAATAGGCTCTATTACGAACTAAATAATCTCAACCAACTGATCATGAACCGGACCATCAAGTGTCTAGCACAAACATTTGTTGTTTTAACATCCTGTAGGGACTTGTCAGTCAGTCAGTCAGTCGGAACGTAGAACTTCGTACGTAAGTACATCAGTTCATGTCGCCATACCACATCAGCACAGAGATGTAATTGTCAATTCAAATCCAATAGTAGAAGAGTTAGTAAGGGTATTAGAAGTAATCGGAGAGGTTAGGATGAGAAGATATTATTCAACAAGTATGATTAAATGAGAAAAGTTTAGAAAGTCAAAACTAGAGTGGTTGAAGAATCCAGCAGATTATGATTTGAGAGAACACAAAGAATAAATGCACTGGCGCCATTGCGAACGATTTTGAGCCATGTCATTCAAGGTCTCTAACCATCGATTATTATCATCTCGCGGACCCCAACCAGGTAGTCGACAATTACCGACATGGCTCAGTCCACTAGTCAATGACTTCATGGATTTGTGCCATGTTTTGGTTTGGCCGCCCCTAACTTTCTTCCAACCTATTCCTACACTACAAAACAAGGCTTGACGAGGCAGTCGGTGGTTGGGCATACGCAACACATGTCCCAACCACCTCAACTGGTGAAGTTTCATTACTTCATCGATTGATCTGCCATTCTTACCTAGCACCCGATTCCTAATAACAGCGTTGCTCACTCGGGTGTCCCAGGATATACGAGCAATGCTTCGAAGACACCTATGATCGAAAACCAGTAACCTACGAATATCTTCCACTCTCACTGGCCATGTTTCACAGCCGTAAAGTAAGACGGAGCGAACCATTGCACAGTACACTCGTCCTTTAGTCAGCAAACGGATATCACGTCTACGCCATAAGTGACGCAGGTTGGCAAAAGCCAATCGAGCTTTCTGTATCCGAGCTGAGATTTCGTCGGTCACCAGGCCATCGGCACTGATGAGACTCCCAAGATAAGTGAAGCGGTCTACACGCTCGACTACTTCACTCCCTACCACTAGTTCAGGTGCCGACGAAACCCAATCTTGAAGCAACATTTCGCATTTCGAGGGTGAGAACCGCATCTCGAACATGCTTGCATTGTTGCTTATGGTGGTCAGAAGACTCTGCATTTTGTCAGCGCTTTCACCGAATAGAACTATGTCATCGGCATATTCTAAGTCAGCAAGCGAGCCTCCTGGTAGAAGGTCTACTCCTGAAAATTCAGACGAGGACAAAGTTATTTCTAGGAGCATGTCCATGATAAAATTAAACAAGAATGGAGAGAGTGGACATCCCTGACGGACACCACTTAGAGTGAGGAATTCCGTTGACAGTTCGCCATAAGCTCTCACTCGACCAGTGGTGTTCGAGTAGAGAGCTTGTATGAGGTTAATGTACTTCTTTGGTACACCTTTCAATGACAGACACTGCCACAGAACCTCACGATCCACTGAGTCAAATGCCGCTTTTAGGTCCAGGAAAACAACTATTGTAGGACGCCTAAATGTGTGTCTGTGTTCCAAGACCTGTCGTAGTGTGAAAATGTGGTCTATACAGCCACGTCCAGGTCGTAAACCAGATTGGTTTTCTCGAGTTTGCTCTTCACGAGCTTTCGTCAAGCGTCGAAGTATTATTGAGGCCAATATTTTAGATACTATATTAGTTAGACTTATTCCCCTGTGATTGTCACAAGAAGACTTTTGTCCTTTCTTATAGATTGGGACAATCAGTGATTGAGACCAGTCGGATGGGATTACGTCCAGTTCCCAGATTCTACCTAAGATCTGAGTCAACCTAGCTGCTAAAACTGGACCACCATCCTTAAATACCTCAGGGGTCAGTCTATCAGGACCTGCAGCTCGTCCTCGGTTCAGAATAGGGACTTGTAGGCAGACTGGTCACGCTTAACATTTAAAGCGAGTACAGGAATAAACTAAATTCAGAGTCTTGAGCAGAACTGTCAAAGCTGGAGATGATTGAAATAAGTAGGACCCACTGAATAAGATTTGCATAGAAGAAATCGGCATCCGAAGAAGTGCTGTTGAACTAATAATGAAAAAAGTGTGATAACGGTTTTCAAGTGCAACGGCTGCCATTTATGCAGGACTTTGCAGTGTAGTCCTTCGTATGAATTCTGTATGATAATGACAGTCGCCTCAGATACACTATGGTTTCGAAAAAGGTTCCACGTTGTCAAATTCCTTCTCATAGTCAAGGAAGTTGAGGTAAAGCGGTAAGTTTCGTTGGTTAGATTGTTCGACAATGATCTGATGAGTTGCCATTTAGCCACTCAACGATCGATCTTTTCAGCAATCTGGCCTGTTAATCTCAAAGTTGAGCGTCTGCTGTATCCTTCATTGTGTTCACTAACAATTAAAAATTGCCTGGTACTGATGGAGGTGTGATATCTCCATAGTTATTCACGTATTAGGATTTATCTTTGTTATTTTGACGAGATACCCTTCTTTCCAATTTATCGGTACTTCTTGCTCCCAAATCTTGCGGGATAATATGGCGCATCTTTGCAGTTACTTCTGTGTTAGACTTCAGTGCTTCAGCTGGTTCGCTTTATGGTCATGTAAAGAAAGAAGAAGGAAACTCAGATGAGATAACGCATTTGCCTGAGGAAGACACAATTGACTAGCCAAAAAGTGTACACATCATAAAATATCCTCTTGAAAAACATGCATATTCTTGGCTATCTGCTCTCACATGTCCTCTATTTGTCAACACACCCATAAATCTGAACCCGAAACTTGCTTCGGCTGCAACTTCAGAGTGACACTCTGCTTTATATCCACTGAATATCACTTATAAGCTTCACTCTCAGTAGTAAAAACTACAGTCCTACTCTTATCCTACTCATAATCTAATTGATAGCCATGTTGATCTTGCCGATTGTTGGTAGTATATTCTTTGTACTAAGGTCTGTAGGTGCTATATATCTATACATTTTTAAAGAACGATATCTTGCCCTCACATTGTAGTCTACTACATTATATTGTTTTTTACGTGAAAAAAATTGCAAACCAAGCTGTAGTTTTTTTACGTAAAATATATTCAGTTTATATACGAAAACTAATCGATAGTTTAAAAGGTGCCTTTCCATATTTTGAAGATGTTATCTTATTCTAACAGGCATCTTAATTCCTGAAAAATATCATAAAATCACAATTTTATATAAGTAGATTTAACACAGAACGTCTACCCTAGAATCCAGGTACCTTCAAATTGACGAATCCCAAATCAGACGAAACTCTCCTTCTAGACTATACTGCCATCCGTCTTCCGTCTATTCCACATCAATCTGTGTCATAATTTCTACATCAAAACAGTCTGCACTAGATCCCTACATACCAACCAAGGCTGATAAGATTTCAATCAAAGCTATCAATAACATGTTAGTCTAAACTACTTCAATGGGTTGAAATTTATTACAATCTTAAAAAGTTAACTAACGTTTGTAATCATCACCAACTGGATATGATTTAAAATTGAATGAATATTCTTTTTTGCTTTTGATCAATACTGTTGCTACTATTTGCTTTTATTACTGATTTAATATTAATTAGCCTTATTTAAACTTGTTGTACTTATTGTTTAGTGGCCGCAAAAATCATAAGAGGAAGCGTTCTGGTTACTTGAGAAATTTATCTCTAACAATACCAATTTAATACACTGTTGTTACACTGTTGTTGCTGTTCTTTACAGTCATACATCATTTTCCATCATTTTGTATTTTTCTTTCCTTCTCTCTCCCTCCTAGATCAGGAATTATTTTCACCGAAACCACAGATCAATCTTCCAGGTTCTCGAAGTAAATCTGTCAAAATTCTAGTTACTTCTAAGCATAGAAGTAAGTTTAATTCATTGAGTTCCATTTTATTTTTTTCTTACAAAATATTTTTACCGTAGAGAGGAGAAGTATTGATATAAAAAAAACTTGTATTAGTGGGGGAATAAATGCCATTCTTATTGAACCAATTCAGTATAATTGTTGATGAAATAAAGTCGTTTATACTTTATTTTCATTTTTCATCAATCAGTATTTTGAATTTTATTTAAGCATTCATTGTTCATTAGTCATTGGCAACGTTAGAATCTAGCAAAAACATACATATTGTCATACTTTATCATCATTTTAGATGAAAATCTTAATTAGTCAATATAATTTCAAAACATAAACCCTTTGAATGCATTTTGAGCAGGCTTTACATATAAAGTATTCTGAGCAACCTTCAAATTATCTGATACATTGTTGTATGAAAAATGTTTACGTATAGTCACCAATACATATATGATTTTTTCTCATCTAGTGAAATTTGGTCAATAATTTTTACTTCTACTTTTATATTTAGTAATATCATCAAAGTGACAACATTTTTCCAGTTAATCATTCAAATGAGTTCATTTAAAGAAACTTTATCATTGTTTGGGTGAAAAAATGCAAACGATAATTTTCTTTTCTCAGAATCGATGATAAATTCTTGATTATGAGAAGCATAACTAATTAAATTTAAATTTATGTTAATCCGTCGTATGTTTCATTTTTGTTAAAGCTTCGTATATACTCAAAAAAGTCTTATGGCACTGGATTACCTTTTACCCTAGAATATATTCAGTTTTGATAACGCACGGTTTGACTTCGGTTAAGAGAATAAAAATGCGAATATCGATTTTCTAGAAGAAAACATGTTACCGTTGTACATAAAGTGCATGGCGTCTTATCATAGTCAACGAAGAGTGCAGTCTTTATTGTCGAGTTAATACATCTCTCATTCGTAGTTATCTGATAAGATATTCTATAGAAACGCTCAAATCAATAAAGCATTCTCTTTTCTGATCCATAAACAAATCTGAAAACAGTATTCTTCTATCTTTAATGTAAAAAATTATCTCAAGTATTTTTGTATTCATAACTGTTTGATAATAATCGTAATTTTCGTCTTATTTCTCTACATTCAACTGATTTTCGCATCTTGAAGAATGGCCTTATTTACTTCCTATACTTGGAGCTGTTTGTGTTTACTTACTTTTCTATGTGGTCACAATCGTTATCATACTACTGTATCAAAGAGCGTAAGTCATTTTGATTTCAATCTATTCATAACTTCAAGTTACACGTTGTCACTTTATAATATTTCAATTTTGAGGTATGATTTAAATCAATAAATGAAATCATTCACTCGTTTGAATAGGAAATTGTTATTCATAGTAGCCTCATTAATATCTGTAATTGCAGTTTGTTCTTTTCATTCTTTAATCATACTGTTTTTATAGCTGCTTAATGTGAATCATTTCTCAAATACTGCCAACAAAAATAACTTTCACCTTTCATTTAATTAATTCTTAATTCATTCAGAGAGAAAAGAGTCAACTAATTAACCAAGAGAATTCGATCAATATTGTCATTCGCTTATTGTATTTGAATATACGCTAACACAATTTCATTGAAAATCTACATAACTGTGTTATCATTCGGCTAGAATCAATTGTTATTGTTTTATTAAATGTTACTTTATTAAGTAATCGTCATCATCATCACTATATTGACTTGAGGAAAAACTATTTTATTTGGCAAACACTTTCACTGAATACATAAACATAACTAATCATGAGAACTATACAACCCTCGATTACAGTTTTATTTTGATGTGTTATTCACTTATTGTTCTTGTTTACTCGATGTAGTAGTAAGTGTAGTTTGCTTTCACATCTCTGTGTATGTGTGCGCATTAAGCCATTAAGATAGGAAATTTAGCACACATAAATATGAATAATAGCTATTTGGGAGATAGCGGTGAAAATGAAGGACACAATCGCAAAGCAGCAGTAAACCCTAACGTTTGTGTAATAGTTCTTTAAATTTTTAAACCTTATAGACTGAACCAGGTCTCCTTTCCATTGAAATATGTGAAATATTGATTGTTTGATTTAATTTCATCATCTGTATTTTCGCCGTGATGAAATTATGAATCCTCATATCTATCTTATTTTAAATGAATTGATGTACTTTGATCCCGGTTTACGTTTAAAATCTATGCATGAATTAGTGAGTCTTCGGTTAATGGCGCACTAGTTAAACTTTCAATGATTAAGTTTCGTAGTTTCAAAACCCTACTCATACATACCTTCAATTTTAATCATGTTAAGTGAGTAGTAGTAATAGTATCATTCAGTTCGTAGATCAATAGTGTTACTCAAAGCAAAGTAAACAAATCGGTACTTGATTAATAAAATTAAAATCTAATTACACTTATGCTGATTTCATGAAAGTTCATCTTTTTGCAAAGACGTGACCAGTGGAGTTTCAACCCTTTCGGTTGTAGGCAGTAACTACCAAAAGTCAAATGGGTGAGATAGCGCTAAATCTCTAGATCAATCAGAGTTATACATTAACACCGTTGGATGTCATCCCAGTGGTCCAGAGGTTAGGGGTTCGCGCACAAGACCGAAAACCCGGGTTTCAAATCCTGTGAGGTGCCGGAGTCGTGGATGCACACTGCTGATGAGTCCCACACGAGGACGAAACGGCTGTCCAGTGCTTCCAGGTTTTTAATGGTGGTCTAACAATGATTGATTGATGATTCCAAATGTATAAAAAACGAAGTTTAAGAACAAATTCTTTGTACATTTAAAACGATGCTCAATTTCATTTGATTTTTCTTCCTTTTTAGAGAAAGAAGAAAAATATTTCTTAACGGTAAGTTTAAATACTGATCATTGTTTCAATAGAAATCTTTGTACATTGTTATGTTTTTATTTTTATTTCATATTTCATTTTAAGCGCCTATAATTTAACGCATCTTATTTAAACAATAATTAAACGAATGATTTACTGAAATGTTTTGATGAAAAACAATTTTAAATGATTTTTTTTTACAGTGCGTTGTACTTAGTTCACCTTTTACATCTACAACTTTAAGCCATATTATTTATGTGAACTACTATCCTATTTATTTTTTCAAAAACAATAAAAATAACGTTACCATTCAATCCTAATGAAGTTTCTCACTACCTCTTTTATTTTGCCGTATTTCCGTATTTTCACCTTTGTACATGTGTTCGTAAATACATTAGTATTGATTATTTTCACATAACCTATTATTATAGGTCACTTGTGTGTATGATCATCGTAACAGACTAAATTTTTAACTTGATTATTTTTCTATGCTTTTAATCTTTCTCTTCGAGTAATGTCAAATTAATTTATAATCTTCTATTTCTAATTCCATCGTTGTATCCAACAATTATTTTAATGACATCAAACTAACTAAATGTTAATTCTGATTTCTTTGGAAAATTTTCTCTTTAATCAATATTATAGGCTGGAAAGCATTAGTTATAATTGTATATTGCTAGTTATGTCAAATTAATTCTCAATTGTTGTGTTTAGCGTTTATTACATTCTTGTTTGATAAAGAATGATGATTTTATTTAACTACAAAGAATTACGTATTGTAACGAGTGAATGGATATATTTTAGTAGATAAATTGTTTAATCCTCAATGTATCATTAAATTATTTGATCCGTTCACTTGTAATATACATTTAGAAAATCTAATCACTAGACGGTTAACCATATGTGACTGTTTGTATTATCACATTGCTTTTTACTCAATCAAACATTCATCCTTTATCAGGTCCCTCAGTATATATAGTTGCATTTCTTCACTTGAAGCGGAAATTAAATTTCATCGAATGATAATTGTCTGTCAGTAAATAAGGTAACCAAACAAGTACATAAACTCATATACTATTGTTCAACTTAGAGCTTATAGTCTACTGTCATCAGAATTGATTATATATAGTGGTATTCGTTAGGGTTATCTACTTTCTTGAATTTTATTTGGCTTTGTTCAGGATATTCTTCTAAAGAGATAATACTATTATCTTCTGACTAATCTCGTGCCAGGAGATTCATTTATTGACTTGTTATAGGTTAATGATGTGGTCTTAATTAATGAAGAATCTGATAAGATCCAGAGCCTTCTGATTACCTTGAAAAATAGTACTGCTATATTTGAGTTGCATTTCTCTATCTCTAAATGCGAAATGGCACCTCAGAATTGGTTTGTGTCAATGTCTAAAATAATTATAGGGACTGAAGTATTTTTAGTGAGTTCACTATTTCATTTGTCTTCGAAATCTCATCAACCTTGACAGGTTACTGTCTAATCAAATATCTGCATGCATTCAGAAAATTAGATTTGCTTTCACTCACTTGCATCAGTTTTGGCTAAGACAATTTATCTCTCTCTCAACTAAAGGTTTATTGTGCCTCACCACAGTTTGCTGTGTTCTGATTTATGGCTATCAATGTTGGTCTTCAAGACAAAAGAGAATATTCGTGAATTATGAGTATTTGATCATAGATGCTTTTTAAGCATTGCTTGCATATGTTTTGACCATTGAGTGAATAATAATGCAGTTCCACTCAACTTACTAGTCAAAGATGACAAGTTAGTTGATGAGATAGTAAATATTCATCAACCGAAGTGTCCGGGTCATGGGTTACAAATGCTCAACCACCGTTTACCTCAATACACTATGTAAGTTAGTGTAGATGGCAAACAAATTAAAAACGTAACATACCTTATTGAAGTTAACGATTGTTAGTAAGCTTAGACTATTTGGTTAAGATCCACATGATTATCGTGATTAATGTTTAGAGACGTTGTATGACATGATTGAAAATCTGCTACAATTGTTCAATTTTATCCACTATTTGTCTCCTTTAAATCTGAACTTTCAAAATTATTTTATATCTTCTGAATTTATCACTATACCTAATCTTTCTTTACTATCACTTATACTACGATTACTGTAGTATTCATCTTGCTAATCTCATCTTTCTATATATTGTTTGAAATGGTAGTTTTAGACCAGGTTCTACATTGTTGATCGCGGATACAGAAAGCTCGGTTGGCTTTTGCCAACTTGCGTCATTTCTGGCGTAGGCGAGATATCCGTTCACTAACCAAAGGACGAGTGTACTGTGCAGCAGTTCGCTCTGTTCTCCTATATAGATCCGAAACATGGCCAGTAAGAGTAGAAGATATTCGTAGGTTACTAGTATTTGATCACAGATGTCTTAGAAGCATTGTATCGTGGGACACCCGAGTAAGCAATGCTGCCATTAGAAAACGAGTTCTGGGTAAGGATGGCAGGTCATTTGAGGAAGTAGTGAAACTTCATTAGTTGAGGTGTTTAGGACATGTGTTACATATGTCTAACCACCGACTGCCGCGACGAGCTATGTTTTGTAGTGTAGTAGTAGATTGGAAGAAAGCTAGGGGCGGCCAGACCAAAACATGGCAGAAATCCATGAAGCCACTGACAAGTGGACTGAGTCATGTTGGTAGATGTCGACTACCTGGTTGGGGTCCGCGAGACGAAAGTCACCAATGGTTAGAGACCTTGAATGACATGGCTCAAAATCGTTTGCTATTGCGCAAGGGCATCCATTCGTTGTGTTCTCTCAAATCCTAATCTTCTGGATTCGTCAACACCTCTACCTTTTTGTCTTTCTAAATTTATCTCACTGAATTATACTTCTTGAATATTATCTTCAATTACTAATTTTCTCCATTAGCAGTAATTCTTTTACTATCTCTTTCACTATGGGATTTGAATTGACAATTGCGTCTCTGTACTAATGTGGTATGGCAACTTGAACTGATGTACTTACGTACGAAATTCTGCGTTGTAACTGACTGACTGACATTGTTGATGGCTAAATATTGTTCTGTACAATGAAAGCATACATTTCAGAATATTTTTAGTAGCTTATCCATTCCGTAGTATACATTCTAACCTCTTTGTATTTGAATTCTATTTTTTTTTACTTCTTTATCATCTTCTTTTATAAATCCAATAGCATTGTTCGATTAATGAAATTTTTTGGTATACATTGACATGATAAATGTATACATTAAACATGTTAATATTATTTCCTATTTACTGTACTTGACGTTTTGTATAACATTTGTTTAAAATCTGAATAATTAAATTATGCGTTTTATATTGGTG
>CALYCR020000065.1:0-20373 GCA_944470395.2 Schistosoma turkestanicum | reverse complement strand
CGTTCCTTTTCTAAGTGAGCGTGGTGGTAAGAATGTTTCGAAGAAATGTTTTTGAGCATGTGTTCAAATCTTCTGGTAACATTTTTAGCTGTACGCACGTTCTATTCATGGGGCTGTGAACACGCCTACATACTAATTGAATGCGACTGTCAGACCTAATCCTGTATCTCTTATGGAAGGAAACAAGACGGGATAAACCCAATAAAATTGGTGTATTTACTGGCGATTTCGTGGTATCAGAGTAATACCGAAACGTGTCAGAGAAATGGGAGAAGGTATAGAGTAGCCAAAGCATGGTGGCCACGGCGTGACCTCAGTGTTATTTTAGTTTATATGCAAAGAGAAAAAAGGCCATACGGGACACAGTACTAACAGACAAATATTCAGTAATACGTTTGCTGGAACAAATGATTATATTCATGAATGTTGCTATTCAACCAACTGTTTTTATCCTTAAAAGCGAAATAACTACATTTTAACCAGGCAAAATGAGTCGGTAGAAATGGTAACCCATATTCTACTTACCAGTGAAATTCAAAATTCTTTCGCCATCTCCTAGATAAACAACACAAGTCGTCTGTCTGAGAATAAATAATGATTATGTTCTTCCCGATAGATAATGCATTAACCACTGTTGCCCATGAAGTTGTGGTGTGTCGAGTCGAGACTATTATCACCACCACTGATCAGTGAAGTTCCAAATACCAAAATAAATCCTCCTGTAAGATTGAGACGAGGAAAGGAACAGGATCGAGGAGTAAATTTATATTTTTTGGCGACATAATGGTATTCAAATTATTCCCAGATCCTGCCATGGTTTATAGGTGAGACTACCGTGCGTACATGAGCAAGCTCAATGTCACAGGGGACAGGAAAATGTATGATTTTGTTACAGATAAACAAAATGGTACAGTAAAACAAACACTGATACAATTTGGTTTTATAATACATGTTTCCATCACACTTATCGCGTTCTCTTCATAAAAGTAGATAACTTTAGGGTCTTATGCAAAGAACACTCGAGCATTATCTCATCATTTTTTGCTCATATTTTACACTTCAACAAACATATTACTTTCGTACTTTCCTTTATAATCATTTACAATTTTTAGCACATGGTTATCAAAATTATTAGATTTTATTATGACCCCAAACCCATTCGAGCTAAACAAAACTTGAGGACCTTCATGTATTTACACACTGGTGATCAGACTCTTGATGAAATATCTGGAATTTCACTGAGAAACAGATAACAGTGAAACTCAATCCTTTTCAGGAGTGTGGAACTTACTCTCCGAAGGTGAGGGAAGATAGAAATTAATTGTAGTCGGCTGGAGCTAATTTTTCGCACTATTAGGATCAGGGTCAGTTGACTAACCGTTACGCGTATGAACACCAAATGGAATTCCTGAGGGTTTTTCTGCTAAGCTGTTGTAGCGAGCATGAAGTGCTGGGAAGTCTCAGACTAGAAAGAAGCAACTGTCCAGTGTTCGAATGACTCTAATTATTGCCAAACTCAGACTGGTTTGTGCCACTACTAAACTTGTTCTCGAACTCCCCTAACTACCTAGGAGTCTGTCCATCCGCCTACATGGTTTAGAAAAACCAACATAAAAAGTGCAGCCAATCAAATCCATCAGTTGATTCTCATTACTTTAAAATTCCACAAAGTACGCCCCACTGAAATCAAGTAAACCTTGAAAGTATATAGCCCAAGAAATCAAATTTAAGATGAATTAAGTTCCATCATTAGTGACAAATCTAAATGCAGGAAAATTATTTGTACGAGTTTATGAACCACACATTTACATTGATCATAAATGTAATGTTAAGTGTTGGGATAAAAAGTACAAAAAGATGGTTTCATGGAATCTTGATAAGCACTAGTTTCAGTTGTTGAACTCAGTGCGGCCAAAATCTCGCTAAAGTTCAGTTCGACAAAGCCATCATATCCTGCGAAAGTGATCACTTGATGGGTATAGAATCACCCATTTGGTTACATGAGAAATGTAAATAAAGATAAACTATGTGGGCGAACATACTTAACGAGGTTAGGATGAGTGACAGTTTTTCATTACTTGTAACAATCGACTCAATCAAAATGTAATGAGACCATGTTTTGATGATTACTTTCATGTAATACATTTGTGATTATGCATATCAAGCCTTGGAAATGATTACCTAATATCTCTAACCTTATAGAATCAGCCAGAAGCAATCGCTAAGAGAACAGTTGGTTTAAACTAGCTTATGAAAAAGTTAGCTGCTAGATTTTGAGACGGCGGGAATTTCAGAGTTTACTGAAAGCACCACATTTTGTTTGATCGTCAGGAATACATCGTTGACTGTAGTTGTGAGTGTTGTGGAAATTTTTTCTTGTGAATAAGCACATGATATGGTCACTTTTTAAAATTGTCGTTGTATTTTTTACCAATCTAAACGACGTTTTTAGGCTTGCCGTACGAAATATACCAGGTGAGATTTCAGTTTATGGACGATCTTTTTAGAGATGCACAAGTGACTTTGAGAGTACCTACCTACTTTCTAGGGTTATAACTTAGTGTGAAAAGTCAACTATAAGATGTAGAGTAGCATTTTGGAGTTAGAAATTAGAGTTGGGGGTTTCTCCACGATGTGACATCAGCTATCATGTCAGAATGTTATTTAACCATATTCATAGATAAATTTCCAACCAGTACCCAAGACTTGCTATCTCAAACCTGATTAGTCTGTCCATATGTTGTAGTCTGGCGAATTGTAAAGTGTGTGCTGAATTAAGGGTTACAAAACTTTGCCAGGTGCTACGAGATGTGCAAAAATATACAGCTTGACCAAATGGGTCTGAAGAGTTGGTGACTTCACTATATTCGCTGCATTTATTTAAACCTTAGTGGTCAATATACATCATGTTTCATCTGAAGAGACTAGATCATTTTGCTAATATCTTCAGATCTTCCTAGTGTCCCATAATTCACCCTCTGCTTAGCATCGCTCTCGATACCTTAATATACTCAGCATACAACAAAACGCAAATTTTCCTATATTCCGATATTGCTTGATGCAAATAACGATATGATGTGTTAAACTTTATCGAAGTACTTTATTTAATCAACAAAGACTAAGCAAATGATTAGCTTATAATCTGTCAGGGCTCATCAACTTTTTTATTCCGCTAATACATTTGTGAACCATGAAATACTTGTTCTAAAACCACACTGCCTTGCTTTACATCTATATCTTCGAATAATTCCTTGCAAATAATTCCTAACATCTTGACAACTTTGCTAGTTTAACTTAGAGCATGATAATTTTTAAAACCATTATTATATATGATAAGAAAATAAAACTCGTTCAAGCGTTTTTCCTTCGACGGGATAATCTACACTACGTCACAGACAAGTTAAACCGTAAACAGTGTTTTCGACAAACAGTGAATGTTCCTCCTAGTGACCTACGGTAAACCCTATTTATTAGTCTAAGTACGTCAAATTCTTGAATGGCCATGATGCCAAGAGTTTAGGTAGCTTAGATAAATCCAAAGTATACAACTGAGCTAATCAGGATAGATATACCGAATTAAAAATAATGCTGCATATATCAACGTTTGCTGAACTTGCATAAAACGGAGATGGCAACCGTGATTCAGTTAATAAACAGTCCTAGTGAAAAAAGCACTTAGGTTTTAACTACTTATGAGTGCGAAATTAAAACAGATGTGGATGAGTTTACAGAGACGTGAGATCGGGTGATATTCCCCACCAGTATTTGTAAGGGTAAGGATTGTGATCTGGAAATCTGTTTAATGTTAAAATCTGAGTAAGAAATTGTGCTTAGCATGATAATTAAGAATAAGTTAAGATTATGGTTATGGTTGTAAGTAGGGTTTATAACTACTATGTGACATTGAAATTACTAACCATTAGTCTTTACAACTAAGTATTTTTTTTGAATTCTGCCACTTAGTGACTTACACTCAACTTATAAATAGTCACGTGAAAATAATAGGTTTTGTAATAAAACCCATTTATATCTGCTCCTCTCTGATTCGCTAAAGCAACTCAAAACCTCAGGGTCGTTCGCCAGTATACTTTATCTTTACCGTTAGTATGACTTGACTTTCTATGAAAAAGTCCCTGCTATATACTTGTTGTTAAAATAGTCCGTTATTACCATACCTTTTGGTCTCGTTGGTACCTAGTGATACTGTAGGACTGTCATACAATGCTGGAATATTTCGTCTCACTCTTTCTTTCTGGTTTATGTGCAAAGACAGGTGTTTTAAGGCACTAAAGATTCCGTAAGTTTCGCTCCATTCTTTCTTCTGGACCTTAGTAGGTAGTGAACCTAAGCGTTTGTCGTTTTTCCGTACTGCGACTTAGTTTCGTCAGTTCTCAATGACCTACATTTTACTCATTCTTTGTCTACCATGGAAAATGATAGACTTTTTTGTTGAGTTGTAATGAGGTGTGATATTTTTCATGATATAAATGGTACGGTAACGCTTTTTTGTAAATTTCTGTAGATTTACCAAGCTGTTTTCACAGGGGATTCTAATTCGAATTAGTCTATTTAGGTTGTTGCGTGTATAATTGATGAGTTATTTGGTCTTCATATATTTAATATAGCCTAGATAAACACCGTCGTCACTCTTTTTAACCCCACCTTTCCTTTCTATTGTAAAGTTTTCAAAAACTAGCTCACTGTCTTATACGGGGGGATTTAGTCACGTCTCTGTTAGTGATTAAATCCGGTCAGTCAGTCAAACGCAAGATAGAACCTAACACGTAAATACATCGGTCCAAGTTGTAATACTCTGTTAGTACTGCTAGGTAAAATAATCAGGCCAAATCTCATCTTGGTAGAGGTAGTAAGCACTACTGATGATAGAAAAGACTAGGTATCAGAGATGCGATTCGGAAAGATTTAAGTTGGTGAAGTAAACCTATTTATAACGAATCTAGAAATCTAAGATCTAAAGGAAGACAAAGAATTCATGCATCTACGTCATTATGAGTGATTCAAAGTCTATATTGGGCACAATAATGTGAATCCCAACCAAGTCTTCTACATTTGTTAACATGACGTAGTCCAATCCTCAATGGCTTCATAAACTGATTGCACGTTTTTGTTTGTTCTTCCCTAGCTCTCCAACCTACATCAGACAAAATCGCTTGTCGAGGTAGGTGGTGATTGGGCATGCGTAACACATTTCCTAACCACCTTGGTTGAAGATCTATTACTTCATCAATCCATTTGCCATATTTACCTAGTATCCTAATCTACGGATTGTTTACGCGTTGGTCTTACAATGCACGAGGAATGCTTCTAAAAACATGTGATCGAATGGTATTAGCCTACGAATATCCTCTCTTCCTAAATTCGTGTTTCACAAACATGAGGTAAAATGAAACGAATTTACGGTGAATAAACTCATCCTTTCTTTGGTGTAGTGACATCTCACCTATGCTACAAGTGGTGTAAATTGACAGAACTTAATCGGGCTTTCTGAATCCGTGCCGAGATTTCATTAGACACCAGCCCATCAGAACTAATGAGACTCGATATAGATGAATCGGTTGACACACTCAACTATTTCACTCAATGGTAATTCAAACGTTGGATCTCTCTGCAGACCTGGCTCCGATTGTCTGTCAAAATAAGCCTTAGCTATTCGTGTAACAAACCCAAAAACCATGATCACAACTAGAGACCCGAAGGAGGTAAGTATACTAGGCTCAAAAATGTAGTGATAATTCAATAGGTTCGAATCATGCATGATATAACTAGCTCATTTACGAATAGTTATGGCTTTTACAAACTAGGCTGAAATTGGTCTTTTGAAAACTTTTTAAAATATTTATCGTTTACCCAAACTACTGTTCTGTTTTCATATACACCTAAAACATAACTACTGACATATACATAAATATTATTCAAACTAATATTTATTAGTCATTCTTTCAAATATACTTGAAATAAATTTTATTCATCAATAGCTGTTGTATTGAGAATCAAATTTTTTAGTAAAAAATAATGATTGTTTAATCAGTTCTTTCACTTTACTCTGTATTAGTTTGTTAACAGCAGTGACAACATCGTGCAAAAAATGTCCAATTTCGCCAATCTTACAATCACTACAAATGCATCAAAATTAAGATCTGAGAAACGTTATCCACTTGATATAACTTTAGGGCAACTGAAGGTATTCGTTATTCAATCCATTAATTCGTCCTTTTTATTTTAGGAGAAGCTAGTTTTAGTTACAGGTTGCGATAATCGTACAATGAAAATAGAGTTGTTTGATAAAGAGGATAAATCCCTGGGTCAGCTAGTCGGTGATGACAAATCACTGTATGATCTCGGCGTTGAGGATGGAACGCATATTCATGTAACAGATCCAACAATACAAGATGGGGCATATGACCAGGTTGAAGAACCTGTTGAAACTTACCAAATGTCGGCTGAAGAGTATGCAAAACGTGAAGGTATGTTAATTACTGTCGTCTGTCATTTGTCAAACTTGAGTACTAATATATTGCCATCTGACTTTATGCAGTTGTTGAAGTCTTTCTTACATATGTAGCCCCTAAGGTATACACTAATGATGTACTAATTGATTAGGTATATTTAATAAATTGAAAGGTTATTGTTGTCTCAATAACTGCCTCAATTCCTCAGGATCGACTAAACTAGTTACATAGTTCCTCCCGTTTTTCAATTATTACTTAAAGAATCGTAATATGTAACTAACTGTAAATTGTCAACTAAACAAAGGATATTTTTGATGTAGACTCATTTACACATCTCAACTAAATTGTTTGCCTTTTATTATGAAATAATTGAAACTTAACATAGTAAATATAACCTCTGTTTATACTCTTAAAGAATCAGTATTGGCTTGGAAACGACGTAACAAACTTGGACAGTTCCAAGAAGTTGATCCGGAGGAAATAAAACGAGCAGAAGAACAACGTCGATTGGCAGAACTTCAAGAAAAGCAAAACGCTGAGTCATTATCTGTAGGTTCTCGGTAGGTAGAAATCTTTCTCCAACCCTTTCCTCTGTATGTCAGTCGTGTTGCAATTCAATCGTAAGATATTTGTCACAACTCTCTGCTTCATTTTAGGTAGTCATTGAACATATGTGCAAATAAACAATACTATTCAATAACCATACATTTTAACTGACTATATTTTTAGTCTAACCTGTTAAGGCGATTAGCGATATAACCTGGGCACTCGTACATAGATTTTTCCCTAGATTTTAAATACTCATTTGAGGTATGCTTCATTTGTCTCTTGCTTTACCGGCGCAAACTGTTGAAATTCGAATTGAAGCTCTAGGCAAGTTCTTCAAAAAAAGAACAAATAAGATGAGATCTGTGGCGAATGAAATCCAACGGACCTAATTATGATTCGATTCCGTAAACCAGATACCCCTTTACATCCAATCGTGTCAGTTTCTATCACTTCGATATACAATTTGTCGAAAGAACTCTACATGATATCGAGATATCTAAGTGAATCTTTAGTCAAGCTCAAATACCTACAACTACGTGACGACCAAATATTGGTATCGGGTGTCACAACTGTGTTTACTTTGATAGGAGTAGTATTCACAAAAGATATCATATCACAATCAGTTAGCGACAAAAAACAAATCTCAGAACATATAAAAAATGCAGTGAGCAAGTTCAATAGAACTCAGCAAACTGCACCCTACAATGTATTTCCCATTTCAATGGACAGATTTAAAAATAGACTAGAGGAACTCCATTAGAATCACATGTATCAGTACTTATCGTAGGAAGTATTATGCAAACCAGAGAATTGACCATGTTACGCAGATGACGTATTCAATTTGCATTGAATTATCGTGTCTATTCGAATAACAATAAAGTCAGTAACTCGTATGATCATGGGTCAAGTAAATAAGACACAGAAATAACGCAGTAACGAATAAAGATAACCAGTCATGTTATGATGGAACGAAAAGATAGATTACACTTTTTTTCCTCACTAATCCCGCTTTTAATTCTTCAATACAATAGTTGCTCAGTGTAATATTTGTTGTAATTTCAGCGTGATATTTTACTCGGTATAATGTTGATTTTTGTCAGTATGATACTGTTTGCTTTAAATTGACGTGAACTATGTTCAGCATGATAAGCATCGCTTGATTTTGCTATCATTCCATATATCTGTGACTTTTTTTCTAATTATTTAATGAAATGGGTGTACAGATGCATATGTAAATGAGTGTATTTTCGAATAAGGTTGTCTTATTTTGGAGTGAATAACTCTTCACTTGAACTAGTCTTCTGTACTCTTACTTCGTGTCATGTTAATTGAATTATTTCCTCGTCCCAAGCATAAGTAACAGGTGACACGGACATAATAAATTACAACGATGATTATATTGAGAGACTAATCCATCACTTGTGGAATTTCAGTCTCATTATACTTTTTAATATCATTTTTAAACTTCTTAAACAGATTCACATTCTAGTCGTATATATTTAATGCATTAGGTGTGAAGTTCGAGTTCCCGGTCAACCAACAAAGCGAGGTGTAATAGAATTCATTGGTAAGTATATCATATAAAAATCTGTTTGTTTTTTTCAATTAGACTATTGATAGTATCCGATTTTCTAACTATTTTTACTCCGATGATGTGTACCTATTTGTAAAGTACAGATTTATGTACTTGAGGTGTGTCGATTTACTGCGTGTTCTTAATGGTCGCTTTATAAATCAGAAGATGAACTCCAAATATCGTATACGTTTATTTGAGGCACACCACATAGCGAATTGAAGAAGCGAATAGGAGAAGGCTAGTGAGCCAACTCTTTGGATTACAATGCAAGCGAATGAACGAAGCGACGTGGAGAAGGCTAGTGAGCCAACTCAAAGAGATAGAGTATGACTAAGAATATATAGTCAGATAAGAATAAGACAGACATATGACAAGCGAAATAGGTATGCACACACATGAATAAAAGCGACGAATGATTGACAAGGTCAAAAGCAAGCGATACAAATCATGTGAGTTCATGAGGATATTAAGAGATTAACATTAAAGCGAAAAGGATGAGTAAGTGCGTAAGCGTAAGCAATGCTCAGTCGTATAAGCTCATACAAACCAGATAATAAAAAATAACAATGGTACATACAAGTTGTTGCTAAGCGAATGGCTTGGTTAAATAAATTAATCGAAAGGGCTTAAGCAAATTAAATGTAAGCGGATGCAAATAAATGCGGAGGCACTACATACTTGAGAGGATTGGTAATACAATCTTGGTCATTCAAATTGTTTGGTTACATAACGGGGTTCAAATCTGCAACTTGTTAGTTGAAAGTCAAGTCGTCTAACCATTAAGTTATCATTCCACAAAACTATTCTAAAGGATACTTGCGATAAGAAATGTAATACTTAATGTACTTTTGATTATCCAAGGCATACGAACGGCTAACGAATAAAGATAAGCTTCATTTGAGTAAAGAATATATTTCCGTGCTTCAAAACAAAGGTATTTACCTTCAAATTATGAATAAGTAAACATAAGCTGGAGGTTAAATCCATCATTTTACTCGGCTATCCTCTCAGGTCAAACATTTAAATCAAAGCTTCCAACGTGGTTTATTGAAAAATACTTTGCCAATCATAAGCAAAGAAATTTTCTGGTGGATTTTTGTTCTCTGAGCTGGATGTTTTGGTTGTGGAGCTTTCATTATTCTTCTGAATGACATTATCAGCACAAAACATCCAGCTCAGAAAACGAAACTCCATCATGATCATCCGCCTATTCCACAAATTTTCTCCATCATCTCAAAGAAAGTTTCAACTGTTAGTGTGTTTTCAATATGCTTTTTCCGGCAGTTACCGTTTACGTTATTTATTGCTATTTGTAAATAGTTATTTCCTAGTGCTAAGTTAGTCTTAAAAAACTCAAGAACCTGCTGCATAAACCTTATTCTAAGTCAGAATAGAAACAATTCCACAAAATTTTTAAAAACGATTATTCAAATAATAGAAAGAGTACTTTTATTGAGAATTTTCGTTCAAATAAATCAAAAAATTGCTAGATCTTTGGAAATATCATCAAGGTATTGTTTCCCTGCAAGGATCCCATAGACCAGGGATCTTCAACCAACTCTGACCTGGGCTCTCTTTTCCAGTTGTTCCCATGTGTTGTTATTCATCCTTTTGGTGTCTACTTCAAATTCCCGGTACAATATGTTTTTTGGTCTGCATTCTATCCTTTTGGATAGATATATTGATAAACAAACAGCTTGATGGATGTTGATACAACTTGTCTTTGAGATAATTTAGTCATTTTTTTTACATTCATAGCAATAAAACTAGAAGTGCTTCTTTCTCTATTTAAAAGCATTAAAATTCTGAATCATCAAAATTATTTCGAATGTTTAATATGCACGTCACTTGATATACTTGAAACTACTACGAGTTCACTTTAGTCGGTAAACGAGAGCAAAGACAAATCATCCATTGACACGATAGACTACTCTAATCCAAGCGTCCCAAGGCCCCACTAAGTAGAGGAAGATGTCTTGATAAGACCTTCTGAACTCCTCATAATCTCTATCTTTCTCCTTTTAAATTTATCTCACTGAATTATACTTCTCGAATCATATCTTCGCTCCCTAATCTTCTGCATTAGTGCTAATACTTCTACTATCGCTATCACTCTTAAATTTGAACTGACAGTTACGTCTCCGTGCTGACGTGGTATGGCAACCTGAACTGATGTACTTATGTACGAAGTTCTACGTTGTATCTATCTGTCTTGACAAGACGTAGAAAGTGTATCCTACAAGCACCCAGAAAATCGAGGTTGACAAGCACACTTCACAGAAGCGTCCTTGAGAGAGCCACAAAAATAGCCTACTAAAATAATACATCAACCAATGACAGTCAAGGGTTTTCTGGGTGGGAAATGTGATCTCAAGGTCAAATGATCAGTCCTTGCGCGAAAACATAGAAATCCAAAATTAGGACCTTTATCAAGTGAGTTCTAGGGATCTAACGTGTCCCCAATAATGTTATAATTTAAATTAATACTTATCACAATTTAATGCGCCAGATAATAATTCGTAAAAACAAAACCTAAACAATTATCGTTAATCTTTTCAGGACAAACCAAATTTAAACCTGGTTATTGGATTGGAGTTCGTTATGATGAACCATTAGGGCGAAACGATGGCAGGTAAACTGTTTTTGTATTGCTTTAGAAATTTGATTTATTTAAGAACTATACTTCACATAGTTTATTTGTTATATCCTATCACTAAACGTTAGCTTCCAACTGTTAAATGCAGACAGAATATGATAACCCTTCACGTCAATATTGTTTCAGTTTGTTTAAATGAAATCTATGGTAGTAAACTTGTTATGTATGTATTCTCGTATAGAGATTTAAAATCAATATATTCAATATAGTCTAACAGAGATAACGTTCGTTATTAATAATGATAAAACTGTTTTAGTCATGTAATTTTAGAATACAGTAATTAAAGTGTAAATTTCCATTGATGTATTAAACATATTGTAAAAGTAATATGTACTATAATCCAATCAGTCAATTTTACCATAACATAGAACCTAGTGGTATGTCCTTACGCGCTAACCAAAACCTCAAATGACCTTTAAGTAGATGATATACCACAAGGGCGGAAGACTTGTTCAAACGATGGCCCAAATACTAACTTGCCTAAACCGAAAAGGAAGAACAAAGACTGAGTACGACCGGTCCAAGATTTTTCGTTATTATACTGCAGAAATTCTTTTATATGCATACTAAACCAGACCACAACATCACATCAATAAATGGAAATTAACAATTATACATAAATGAACCAAAAGTGGCTGAGTAAGGGTGTTATAGTTCTCTCTTTATTACAACCCAGCTATTCCGAATGCTTAGTATTGTCGCACACCAATTCACTCGGAACGTTCCCCCAAATCAGAACACAGTTGAACAGGAAACAGATTATATTCCTATAAGAAGGTTAGATGGAAGTAAGAAGATCCAAAAAAGACGTTAGCATATTTACAGTTTTACAGTGTCAACTAGCGCTGATTGGATACGAAAGAGCCAATCAGCGTGCAACAACACACTCGTATATAGAGCATGCTTTAATCCAATCTATGTCCCGCTAACAAGGGGAGATTGTAAACAAAATAGGAATAATAAATCGTAAAATGGTAATTTTTAGATTGACAAAAAGTGTGTGCGATACAATGAATCTGACAGTTTAATCAGTAATGAAAAAGACAAGATATAAACGATATAATCCGAGAATAAAGGAATGAATTTGTCGAATAAAGTAAAAAAATAAATCCAACGTTTGTAATCAAATAGAAGGCTAAAAGTGAATGGGCCTGAGCCACTGCAATTCATCCTAAGTCATATCACTCATCCTCTCTGATCTAATAGTGTAATTTCATAACATTCTTATATCCTCATTAGTGTCGATTAATATCTGCAGAACTGCTAGTAATGTCAAGAATAACAATTTCCTAAATAATACGAACATTTAATTTAGTTATCTAATTTTCAACTTACAAATTGAAATGTACAATTTGAAGAAATTTAATCTTGGAGCCTTTTTGCTGATACCACTAGACAGTGCTAGTCTAGAAATCGTTTATAAACAATGGCACAAATCAGTTTAGTATAAATTTCCAGTGACCTGTGTCCTTTCTTTTGGGGATTATAGTCACTACCTAACACTTTCGATCAACAAAACGTAATGATTTTTAAAAATCCAACAATCAATTGCAGTTCCTAATTGTTGTAATGACGAGATTTAATACCAAATTATTGGGGACGTTAGATCCCCAGAGCTCACTTAACAAATGTCTTAGTTTTGGGCTTTATCCATGGGCTGATCATTTGGCCTTGAGATTTAATTTCCCACCAGGAAAATCCTTGGCTGTGATTGGTTGATATGTTATTTTAGTAGGCTATTTTTGTGGCTCTCCCGAGGACGTTTCTATGATGCATAAATAAACGCGATTCGTGTGTTTGAGATCAGTATATTTTCTGGGTGTTTGTAGAATACACTCTCTACGATATATTGAGACTTTTTCTTCAGTTGTTTGGGGCAACGGATTAGAGTAGCCTACCGTGTCACTGGTTCATTGTCTCGTTCTGGTTTATCGACTAAGGTGAACTCGTGATAGTTTCAAGCATATCAAGTGACGAGCATAAGACAAATACTATTATTAAAAACACTAGTCTGATGAGATTATCTTAACTTTTAGGTTATGTAAATGAACTACTAAACATTCGTTTTATATATTTTCGTTTGCAGTATTGATGGAGTACGATATTTTCAATGTCCAGAAAAGTATGGTGCATTCGTAAAGCCGCAATATGTTGAAGCTGGTAACTTTCCTGAACTCGGTATCGATGATGTAGATGAGATTTAACTACTTCTGATCTCTAAATCAATTAACTTGTATAAAAAATTAAAATATTTTTGTGCACTAAAATGGAAAATATATTAAGGCATAATATATATCTGATAGCCTTCAATGTATTATTTGAAAAAAAAAAAGTAATCTTGATCGGTTCTATTTATTGTATATTTCTAACATAGTTATTTATGACTATGTAATAAATAAAACAGTTTCATGGTAATGTAGTGTGTTCTTTCACTGACTAAAAAAGAAATAATTATTTAGTCCTTGACAATAAAATAAGATTTTCTACTGATTGCATCATATATCACTGATCAACTAAACAGCCCCTATCCATTGCTAGTTGATCGAGAAAAAAAAACTTCTTCATACATTGACACATTTTGTTTTTCCTTATTATCGCTTAATTTTATAGGTTTGGAGAAGTAAAGGGTATTCACCTTTGCTCCTTTATTATAGGCAAATATGAGTAATGCTCCAGTTATGGTCAGTCACTCATTCAGTTACAACGGAGAACTTCGTACGCACGTAAATACGTTAGTTCAAGTTGCCATACCACATAAGCACAGAGACGCCACCGTCAGTTCAAACCCCATAGTGGTGGAGATAGTACAAGAATTACTCGTAATGGAGAATATTAGGGATCGAAGATACTATTCAAGAAGTATAATTCAGTGAGATAAGTTTAGAAAGACAGGTGTTGATGAATCCAGAAGATTAGGATTTGAGAGGACATAACGAGTGGATGCACCTACGCCATTCCAAACGATTTTGAGCCATGTCGTTCAAGGTCTCTAACCATTGGTAACTTTCGTGTCGCGGACCCCAACCAGGTAGTCTATATCTACAAACATGACTCAGTCCACTTGTCAATGACTTTATGGATTTCTGCCATGTTTTGGTTTGGCCGCCCCTCACTTTCTCCCAACCTACTCCTACACCACAAAACATTGCTCGTTGAAGCAGTTGGTGGTTAGGTACACGTAACACATGTCCCAACCACCTCAACTGACAAAGTCTCACTACTTCATCTTTTGGCCTGCCATCCCTACCCAGTACTCGTTTCTTAACGACAGCATTGCTTGCTCGGTTATCCCAGAATATACGAGCAATGCCTTGGAGACATCTGTTATCAAATACTAGTAACCTACGAAGATCTACTCCTACCGGTCATGTGTCGGATCTATATAAGATGACGGAGCGAACTGCTGCACAGTACACTCGTCCTTTAGTCAGCAAATGGATATCTCGCCTACGCCATAACTTGGAAAAAGCAAATCGAGCCTTCTGTATCCATGTCGAGATTTCGTCAGTCACCAGGCTATCAGCACTGGTGAGACTCCTCAGATAAGTGAAGCGGTCTACACACTCCAGTTAGGTATGTAATTTTGTCAAGTTTTTGTGAAATCGCAATGATTAGTATGTAAAGAGGAGTAGGTTTTTGGATTAGTGTTTAGTTTCTCAGTTATGAGAAGCAATCACACTATCTGAGCACATTTCACTTTGATGTATCTACCTCATTATGTAATCGGAGAAAGCCTACAAGAATCCTGTTTTGTCTCTCACTCAAATATCGCTTCGCATAAACTCATCTCAGTAAGCATAAACTATTAGTAGCACATTTTAAGTGATTTTTAAAAATCCAACTATCAATTACGGTTCCTAATTGTTGTGAGAACGGGATTTATTACCAAATACTATTATTATCATTACTGTAGTCTGATGAGCTTATTGTAAGTTTTAGGTTATGTAAATATGCTATTAGTAACTCATTTTAAAACATAAATCAAGGTGTACTTTAGGTGCCAAATTTACCACTTTCACAACTATGGATATCGTAATTATATCCAATGTCCGGTAAGCTTAGTATGTAAACTTCTTGACATTGTTCATATTCAAACAAGGTATGTTTGCTCCGAGTAAAACTAGTGTTTTTCCAGTATTTGGAATAAAAAGTGTCTGTGAACAAATTGCTTACTTATCTACTGATGGGTAGTGATAATGAAGTGTTATCATAATCAATATAAGGTGACGATGCTATCATTTTAAAAAAATCGACTAAATACGTCATACTAGTATTCCAGATTATTCCGAAGTAATGCTCATTATCAATAACCTAAAGGTTTAGACAAGCGGATTACGAGCCTCATGTTGCAAATGCAGCATACTGGTTTTCGTAATGATGATAGTAGTTTGTTTTATCATTTGGCGCATTGCCACCGATAGATAATGACCTATGCATACGAACCGAGGGAAATGACTTTTTACGGTTTCTTACAACTCACCATAGCCATGTCAATAAAAGCCAATATATTTTGTTTAACAGTAGGCTACTAAGATATTGGAGACTGTTATGATAAAACTAGCTCGGGAGATTCCTGTCTTATTTTAATCAATAAACAGCAACTCAGAAATCAAACATACATTTAGGGGTCCAGATAGAAACATATTTACTGGACTTTGAATTAGTTCGTCCTGTTACGTATGGTTGCTTACATACAACTGAAGATGTGATTAAGTTTAAAATTAGTATTATAGGATGGCGATACTGTTGATAACTTCAATGCCAAGTGTACGTTGCTCATTTATGCTGGTGTGAGTAGCATCATGTCGATTTGACGTAAGTTATTCACGAAGTACATATTCATGTACTTTTTGTACTAAATTGTCTGAAGACAGGAGATACTACCAAGTGTTCCAAAAACCGAAGTCAGCGTTTGAATCTAGCAGCTAAACGTTAACTTTACTGTACATTGCATCTTGAGGAAAATACTGTACTGTCCATTGTACAAAAAATGGATCAAATCCTTAATTCTGTTTATAAACGATTAACAGCTAATCGGTTTCATAACCGCCCTTCATACTATGACATCCACACTTATCAATGTATGTGGAAACAATGTTCGGTGTAACTTCTACAATCCCACTAGTTTATTTAGTGTATGACAACTTTTCTGTACTGATTACGTCTGAAGGCAACATAAATTCATGAAGGTTATTGATGTTCAATTCTGTCTTAAAACAGGCGGAAAATTGTCTGATTTTATATTCTTCATTCTATAAGCTGTGTTTGGTACGAATGAATTTTTATCCATGTTTCCAATAATATGTTCCGTACATTAAACACGAAGTCATTTCACATCATAGTTAATATTAGCTAGTTATCACGGATTGTTCATCCTGTATTACAGGCTTCAAAGATAATTTTTATTACAAGAAACGATAATAAGCCGTGTCTAATGCCTGTTCCATAAACATCCATTTCTTTGAATCCAAAAAGTAAATAGCTTATGACACTTACTGATAAAATGGGCCAACAGTGCGTGAGTAAAGCTTTTGGGACTATCATACGCAGTATTGTTTACATTATTCTGTATAATTAATAGACTCCTACATTTTGTATTCCCTATCTTAAGGTTTTCGTTTAACACATATATCACTGGTGTACTATTCCAGATTTATTACTAGTTGTTCCCCCCAATTACTCTGGTTTTTCTGTCACTAACGAATAAGTTATGTACAACATGTAATTTCCTAAATGCGTTAATGTGTCATCACACACTTCATGTATATTATTGTATGAGTTACGAGCAATCATTGGATGGAGTACAGTCGAGAGTTCATTTGATTTCCATCTTTGTATTCTGATGGAGCTCTACGTTGAGACGAACTCAAGGATCAATAATCATCAGTCTTGTTGTACACTAGTCACTGGCATTTGGAAAATAAATCACTGGTCCTATAGGAAATATAGGTGAACTGGTCAATAGTAGATTCAGAGAATACAACTCTTACTGCTATAACGGCCCGACCGAATCGGCCTCAATAAAATCCACGTATGTTTCTTTCTCGGTGTTCGACCACTTACAATATAAACTATGATTTTAAAGGTCGATATTTCAGTGAAGTAATTTATAAGTGCTCAATGATGTACAAAATTACTTTTTATGTTATCGACTGATGTAGATATAGCTACCGGATTCGTCGTAATGTCTCTCTGTATAACCGCACTACTCTACACGGTTAGTTTGAAAAGAACCGCATCAAAATCAACACAACTTTACATACAAATAAGTTTTATTTAAATCATAAAGTACATCTATTCAGAAGACTACTATCTAATAATATACATGTTTTAAACTATACGCTTACAGTTTAAAAACTGGAAGATAATTTGTATCTTACAAAATAAAATTATTGATAATGTATATATATTACAGTGGATGGAGTTAGCGGTATTCAACTTTTATTCGATTCTAGTACATCTTTAGCTTGGTTTATCTTAGCAGCCAAATATGGAGAACCACCTGAAGTGAATAAATGGTAATCAATATAGTACACTTAAGCAAGTTAGAAAATTATATTTTCATACAAAGAAAATATTTAATAGAAACTAGCAGTTATGAACTTGGAAACAATTTATGGGATGATAGTTTAAAGTTGTTTGTCGGGTGATAGTCATTTTTAACTTGGACAGTTGTTTTTTATTAATATATCCGTAATATATGCAGTTCGTAGTTATTTCATCTGCACACAATATTCACTAACCAATGACTCCCTTTTAACCATTATCGCTGTGAACTGATAATAACTAGACAAGTGGAAAGGTTTGAGTAGCAAACTTTTATTGGTGTACCCTCTTTAAAAGGCCGACGGTAGATAGATGAACATAACAGCCTTTGAATTAATTCATCGAAAGAAATCTTAGTTCTAGAATAGCGACTGGCTTTTGCCAAACTGCGTTACCTATGGCGAAGGCGAGATATCTGTTTGCTAACTAAAGGACGAGTGTACTGCGCAGTAATTCGCTCCGTCCTACTATACGGATGGGAAACATGGCCAATCAGAGAAGATAATCACAGCTTCCAGGTTTTCGATCATAGGTGTCTCTGAAGCATTGCTCGTATATCGTGGGACAACCGAGTAAGCAATGGTGTCGTTAGGAAACGAGTACTAGGTAGGGATGGCAAATCAAAAGGTGAAGTATTGAAACTTCGTCAGTTGAAGTGGTTGGGACATGTGTTACATATGCCTAAGCACAGACTTCCTAGACGATCTATGTTTTGTGGTGTAGGAATATGTTGGAAGAAAACTAAGCTACCTGGTTGGGGTCCACAAGATGATAAAAATCGATGGTTAGAGACCTTGAATGACATGGCTCAAAATCGTTTGCAATGGCGCAGGTGCATCCACTCTTTGTGTTCTATCTAATTCTAACCAGAATTCTTCATCATCTATATCTTTCTCTTTCTAAATTTATCTAACTGAATTATACACTAATCTTCTCCGATGATTGCTAATACGTCTACTATCGCTACCACTATTGGATTTGAAGTGACGGTTGCGTCACTGTGCTAATGTGGTATGGCAATCTGAACTGATGTACGCACGTACGGAGTTCTGTGTTGTATCTCTCTGTCTAGTTCTAGACAGAAAAAAACATGCACATATAGAGACGGATCCTTTTTAATGAATTTGTTAAACAAAATCATGAATAACTTGAGTTTTTGTACTGATTATTTTAATTAACAAATGGATTTCAGTCAGAAAGTATGCATTTCCGAACAAAAGAAAATCCGACAAATAATGTTCATGTTCCGGGGGTTGATTTTCACTAACCTATTCCCAACCTAATTCTATACCAGTCAGCATATCATATTGATATAAGTATAGAGTGAAATGAGTAAGACATTGAAGTAATTGGTTACTTAATTGAGGGGGAGCTATGATTCTCTCGACGGATTGCTGGGTAACATGAGTGAAAATCTCTAAAGTGAAAACTCATACATATTCTTCCTAAACACTTAGCATGCACAGACAGAATAAGTACTCTAGTCTCATTCAGCAGTCTAATAATACTGAGTTACCTAATTTGTTAACGTAACAAGAAAACTGGCAATAAAGATGCATCAAAACGAACTGTAAGAATAAAAACAAGTAACGAAGTGCAACTATGTGGAATAGCACATTTAAATGTTTGTGGATATAATAAGTGAAAACACCAGACGTATTAGAGGGTTTCGAAAAATTAGTTTTAAACCACTTGCCTTTGCATTATGCAACATTTAACTAAGAAACCTGCAATATTATTCAGCCTGAACTGAGCCTAGGCAGAAATCTACAAAAGTAAGCAATATGTAGATATTTTCGAATCTACACACAACAAGGAACAATCGATAAGCGAAGTCTCATAGCTACTTGTAGAAAGTGAGATCTCTATTTAATTATTGATTACACTGCAGAAATCGATTGCAGACTGTTACAACAGAACATAAATTATCCAGCATACCTTAATATACTTGAAAGTTGATAAATAGCTAGTGTTAAATTGATTCAACATAAGTCAACTAGTAGTAAGAGTTAAAACAAATTAAAAATTAGTTGTAATTTTATATTGAACTCACCTTTATCAGGATGATTAAGAAGCATGATTCGTCTATGTGCATCTCTAATTTTATTTTTATTTGACTGTTGACTAAAATACAAAGAAAAAATGAATACATTTTTATGAAATAAATATGTACATTGTAATGCTTAGGTGTAAAAAATAATTAGGATTGGGTTAAAAAAGAACTATACGGTAAGTAATAACTTTTCAGATGCTCTAGTTGAGTGTGATATAAGTATATTTTATGAATAGCCTTTGCGAATTATCAGCTAATCAGAATGCAGGTCAGTCAGTCAGCAACAACGTAGAATTTTTCTACGTACGGATATCAGTTCAAATCGCCATGCCACATTAGCGCCAGAGATGCAAATGTCAATTCAAATTCCATAGTAGTAGAAGTATCAGAGGTAATGGAGATTAGGGTTCGAAGATATTATGCGAGAAGTAGAATCCAGTGGAATGAATTTAAAAAAAGACATAAACGGTGATGAAGAATTCAGATTAGGATTTGAGATAAGGCAAAAAAATGGATGCATCGT
>CALYCR020000064.1:0-20556 GCA_944470395.2 Schistosoma turkestanicum | reverse complement strand
ACACTCTTAGTCAATTAAAAACGATAACATTACATTGAACACTCCATTTGCACACCATCTTTGAGTCCTGACTTCCAACGCTCCAGCCTTCTTCCATTCCTGCTGTTGCTTCCTTTACTTCCTGTCGGTGCTCTATTTCTTTCTTGCTTTTGCTCTATTTGCTTTCCGTTTTCCTCAACTGACCGTAAGACTTCTTCTTTCACGTCAATTCTTATACTACTTATATCGTTCGTATAAGTAGCACACACCACACTGGTCTCCCCTTTAACAAGTCTCTCTCGCAGTCTTTCTGATCTCCGTACAGCCGTCTTCTTTATCAGTGTTTGTGGCTCGCCCTCTTGGCGCACTGGGAACCACCTTTGGAGTTCACAGGCATTCACGCGTTTCTGTTTGTTTCCTTTCTGGATCGTATACACTGCGCCGCGCCTCTCGGTGACGACGTACGGTCCCTCCCACTTCGGGATCAGCTTGCCTGACCCTGGCCCTCTTCCTGTGGTACATTTCCGTTCTCTACACTTCACTGGCTCTCCCACTTCAAACGGTCTGCAGTTCTTTCTCTCCTGTTCTGACTTCTGCATGTCTGATGTTTCTTTCTCTCTCACATTCCTGATTGCTTGTCTCCGCTCTGTTCTCAGTCTTGTTGCGTTCCACCTCTGTTGTTGCGGCCAGGTTTTATCATGCGTTCGTAGTCTCGGCCGTCTGCCATACATCAGCTGGAACGGTGACTTCCTGGTTGTTCCTTGTGCCGAGGCGCGATGTGCCAGCAAGATTAATGGTAATTCTTTCTCCCAGTCACCCCCTTTAGATGCTAGCCATTCCTTTAGCGTTCGGTTATTCCTTTCCGTTAACCCATTCGTCTGTGGATGATACGGCGTTGTTCGTACTCTCTTGATACCTAACTGCTTTAGGCGGGACTTGAACTCATCACTCTCGAAACAGGGACCTTGATCGGTTAATATTATCTTTGGTATCCCGTGGTCAGCCACAATGTGCCGCATTACCGCTTCCGTCGCCGTCCTTGCACGTTGGTCCGCCATCGGCACGGCATTTACCCATCGTGTGGCATGCTCAGTCCTCCCCAGCAGTTACTGGTTACCACTTGTCGTCTGCAAGAACGGTCCCATAATATCTACTGACCACAAATCACCAACTGCTGTTACTGGAATTGACTGCAATGGCGGTCGTATGCATCGATCCCCTTTCATTAGTTGACATCGCTGGCACGCTAATACATATCGTGCAACATCGTCTCTCAGACCTGGCCAGTACGCACTTTGTCGCAGCAAATCAGTTGTCCGTGCAATACCTGTGTGCGCTACCTGGTGACATTCACGAATCATCTCCTGGCGCAGATCTTTTGGGATTATTGCTACTCGATTCTCGTCATCATCCCGCCAGGTCAAGGCTCCGTATCCGTTCACTCTCAGTCTCTCCTTCTGCCTCAGCAACACTGTTAATTCTTTATCTGTTCCACTCTTGTCAACATCTTCTCCCTCTTTTATCACTCTGATTACCTCCCGAAGGTTAGGGTCGGCTTTCTGATGTCGGACGAGTTCTAGGGGATCTCCCTCTAGGCCGTTAACTGCACACGCTATCTCTGGAAGTTCGGCTTCGGTGTCCGGTCTTGACAAATAATCTGCCATTACATTTTCCTCCCCTGGCACATGCCCGATGCTAAAATCATACTCCTGCAGACGTAGCATCCATCGAGCCAACTTCCCCCGAGGGTCTTTTGCTGTTTTCAACCATTGTAGGGGCTTATGATCCGTCTCGATGTGAAATCGCCGACCCAGTAGATACGGTCTCCATTTGTCTACCGCCCATACAATCGCTAAACACTCTGTTTCTACTGTGGAATACTTCTAATCTGTCGGCGTAAGGACACGGCTTGCATACTCCACCACTCTGTCATACTGCCTCGAGACCGCACCTATACCGTGATTGCTCGCATCAGTGGTCACTGTAAATGGCTTCTCGGGTTCCGGCAGTCTCAGCGTCATTTGGCGGTCATCTAACAGCTCTTTGATTCGGTCGAAAGTTTGTTGAGCGGTCTCTGTCCACGCAAACTTCGCATTGCTCAGCACTTTATATAGACGTGCTGCTATATCGTTGAAGTTCTTCACGAATCTGCTGTAGAACGCCGTCCACCCCAGGAACTGTCTTAACTTCCTTTTTGAGTTGGGAACTGCAACATTCTTTATCGTTAGAATCTTCTCCGGCAGTGGTTTTATTTCTCCATTGCCTACTTTATGCCCCAGCAACGTGACGCTTCTTTTCGCTATCTGAGACTTGTCTTTGTTAATTCGTAAACCAAACTCATCAATTCGCCTTAGGACCGCCTCCACGTGCCTCACATGTTCAGCCTCTGTACGACTATATACGACCAAATCATCGCCATAAACCTCGACATTCTCCAGGTTTCTGAGGAGCAATGTCATTAGTCTTCGAAACGTAAACGGTGCGCCCGCCAATCCAAAGGGCATTCGTTTAAATTGATACTGCTTCTCCCGTACGATAAATGCCGTTTTGCTGCGATCACCGTCTTTTATTGGTAGCTGCCAATAGCCCGACCGTAAATCTAACACTGTGAACACCGTAGCACTCTGCAGATGATCTAATGTCTCCGCTATTGTTGGCATTGCACATGGTTTTATTTCTGTCACGTTATTCAGTTCTCTAAAGTCAACACAGAATCTATACTTTCCATTTGGCTTCTTTACCAAAAGTACCGGTGAGCTGTACGGGCTATCTGCTTCTTCAATTATACCTGCTTTTAACATCTCCTGTACCTGCTGGTTTATCTCAGCTTCCAAATGCACGGGGACCCGTCGCGTTGTGAAGATGGTTACTTCTTCGTTCTTTATCGGAATTTCATGTTTGACTTTATTACAAAACCCGTACGGTTCTCCGTCTCCCGTGAACAACTTCTTATATTTCGTGAGCACCTCGTTAATGTTCTGTTTCTTTCCAATGTCCTCTTTTGCTACTCTAACCTCAGCCACCTCGCTGCTTTCATGTATTGTCAGTGTGCCGTACTTTGTAATCACCTTCTTACTTCTTGTATCAATAATTGCTCCTACTTCTCTCAAGAAATCTGCTCCTAGTATTGGTCTCGACAAGTTCGTAGTCACTACAAAGGGAAACTGTATTTTCGAACTGCCGATTTTCACGATATCATTTGAGACTCCGAGGATTTTTAACACGTGGCCGCCGATGGTGTTAACAACTAATGCACTCGGCCTGATACTTCTACACCGCTCTTTGTCTATTAACGAAACTGCCGCCCCTGTATCAATCAGGCAAACTACCTCTCGCTCGTTTATCCCTACTCTCGCATAGACCGCCCCCTTATCTACTAATGCCGAGACCCCCAGTTTCGAAAGACATAAAGAACACCTTGTGTATGGTCTAAAATATTTACGTCTTCGTCTTGTTGGGCAATTCCTCTTCCAATGTCCGGTTCCTCCGCAAATGTAGCATTTATTATTTCTTTCACCCTTTATTTGTAACGCTGCCACCTCGCGTTGTAATTCTTCTATCTTCTTCACGACATCATCAGCCTGTCTCTCACACGCCACCGAGGCGACTGTTGAGTTCATCAGTTGTCTTGTTACTTTCGCCAGCTCGGTGACGTCCATTGGTTGTGCCGCGTTCACCAGTCTCAACTGTTGACCAACCTCTGCAGGCACACTTTCAATGAATTGCGAGGCTAGCAGCTGTGCCTGCGACTCCTCATCCAAATTCGGCAGACCCCGGCACAGCAATCTTGTCAACTCCACGGCCAGCACGAGTGGGTCGCCGTCCACCGACAGCCGCGCCTCTCGGAACTTCTGCAGCGCGTCCTGCCTATCCGCCGGGCTGTCGAACTCCAACAGCAGCCTTTCCGTCACCGCCTTCCAGTCAGCGTCCTCCACACTATCGTACACCGCTCTCGCCCCGCCTCTTAGTAGAGTCCCAAGAACCACCGCCTTCGCCATCCGTTCCTTGACTCCGACCAACTCCGCCACAGCCTCGAACTCCTTCAAGAAGCTCCTTACATCTCCGTCTTCAAACTCCCGAGGCCATGGTATCTTCATCCTGTGTAGTCAATTAAAAACGATAACATTACATTGAACACTCCATTTGCACGCCATCTTTGAGTCCTGACTTCCAACGTCCATCCCATCTGACCATAAGACTTCTTCTTTCACGTCAATTCTTATACTACTTATATCGTTCGTATAAGTAGCACACACCACAATAGAGCTACCAACAAATGATATAACATTATAGGAATCGATGATTAAATTATGCAAAAATAATAGCCGAAACACCCTCAAAATGAGCAGCTTGTAGATGTTGTATATAATTTAGGATTGGATAGTTTATAGCAGATACTTACTGCGGAAAATCAAGCTTTGTTTCATTTCAATTCACAGAATTTGTCAATTTATGACAAGTCTGGAAAACATTCAAGGAAATGACCAATTAGTTTCATCGTGTTGAAGGCATATGTGTATGAAACTAGTAATGTTGTGACTGCAATGTTGTAAACCCTAACGTCATGCTTCTGAGTGAAACCTCAATGGTTTCTACCACACATAGAAAACGTCCTTGGTGTCTCGTTTACAGAGACGTTATGTGCGACCATCCGTCAGTAACGGCTATCACAATATCTATGAAGAAACATCAAGATCTCACCAAAAATTGCCTTTGGTGACTATTTTACTTCTGAACAACGCCTTGACGGTGCAAGGGCTGAACGAAACTGCGAATAATTTTTATGAAATTATAGGTTTATTGTTGTTATTAAGGAAAAAGCCTAGAAGTATTAGCAATAATAGAACAGATTGGAGTAGAAACAGACTATTCAAGAAGTAGAATCTAGTGAAATAAACAAAAATAGAACCATTTTAATGAGGTGTTCAGAAGGTTAGTTTTTGAGAGAACAAAAGGAATGAATGCACCTGCGATTTCGTAAACCACCGCTGCCTTTTTAATATCTGTTGCTTTCGCTACCCACTACAGTTCGCTATGGTTGCGTACCCTTTTTATCAGCATGCTCCTAAGGTGACTTTGCTCTTCGTCATGTTCACAGAGTTACCTTTCCAGTAGATATCACTGCCGTTTCAAAAGCTTCTTCGATATAATTCCAAGCTGCCTCAAATGTGGATATCATTTTCATCATTGCCTTACTGTTTTTGTAATTGTCCTTGAAATAAATTCTTGAGTTTGTTATCATTATGTAGAACCCTGAGAGGTTATCCTACGACATCTTTCCTAAGTCTAGTAGGACTCAAACAAATACGCGGTCACACTAAAGCATGGTGTGAATCTAAGCAAGTGTTCCAGAATGAGCGGCACACTATTGAGTCTTTCTGCCAATGGCTGTCATCAATGTGGTCTCGTCGGGTCCATCGTCGAGTCGGCTTTGAGGGTCTCCCCTAAAACTGAAAGTCGCTGTTTGCTAGATATAGGCGATTATCTGAACATAGCTTCAGCAAATGATCGCCTTTATTTGATTTTGAGACAGAAAGAGTAAACCCAGTGAATTTCTTATTTTAACATGGTAAGGCAAATCAGTGACGGTACTCGGATACCCCATACGCGTTTCCGATGCGCGGCATATATCGATGACGCCAGATTCTAAAGTCCGTGCAAATGAGGCATGGTGCCACCATTAAGGAGAAGACAACTTTGTCGCATTATCCTATTCTGCTGGGAAAAACATTATATTGCTTTTGAATTCGATCCAGTGTCATTCATTACTCATCCACTGCTGAACAAACGAATCATGAAAAACTGCATCTTAGTGCGATATTCCGTCTATTCTAATCAATATAGTGTGATGGAATTCCTGATTTTCACATACGCGGTGACCTGATACATTTTTTAAAAAAATATTCATTCTATCACTCTTAAGATCTGTGATATTCTTGTATGAGTTGAATATATTAGTGAGCTTGTATGCTTGAGAATCATATGCAGTGTGTTGAGAGCAACTGAATACTATTGATTTTATTAGGTATTGATGACATTATTATTATTGTCACTCATCAATAATCTCATAGATTCCTACGCATTATTATGTGATATTGTTCATGGTATTGATTTTTTACTTATTTTGAATCAGTGTTGTTGAGATTTGCTTTTATATTTCAGATAAATAACCAACGAAGTAATGCAACGTATCATTATATTTGTGGAATGTATTCAGTGTACTTTCAATAAAAAACAACGAGACAAGACAATTCTCAGTTACTTTGAATGACGTGACTCCAAAATATGTAATGGGCTTCCAATCTGCTTACGAGGTGCGTTGTGAAATAATCAACTTTAAGTGAAAATCAGTATTCAGATTGCATGATGTTCAGATCAGCGTCAGCTATTAGAGAGGAAGCCACTTCCATAATCATATAAACCGTAGAGAATTATCTCTCTCGTATTAGGGACGTTGAATCTCCATATGACTTTGAGATTTCATTTCTCATCAGTGAAATTCTTCGTTGTTATTGGCTGCTGTGTATTTTGGTGTGCTGTTTTTGTCACTGTTTAAGGATTTTGATCCAGTTTTAACACTTAGACTGACACAGATCCTAGGTAGAATCTGGGCACTGGGTGTAATCCGATCTGACTTGTCTCAGTCGCTAATTGTCCCGATGTTCTAGAAAGGACAACAGTCCTCTTGTGGCAATCACAGGGGATTAAGTCTAACTAATATAGTATCCAAAATATTGGCCTCAATAATACTTCGACACTTAACGAAAGCTCATGAAGAGCAAACTCGAGAAAACCAGGCTGGTTTTCGACCTGGACGTGGCTGTATAGACCACATCTTCACACTACGACAGGTCCTGGAACACAGACACACATTAAAGCGTCCGAAAATAGTTGATTTCCTAGAACTTAAGGCGGCATTCGACTCTGTGGATAGTGAAGTCCTCTGGCAGTGTCTGTCATTGAAAGGTGTAGCAACGAAGTAAATTAACCTCATACAAGCTCCCTATTCGAACACTGCAGGTCAATTGAGAGCGTACGGGGAAATGTCATAGGAATTCTTTACTTCAAGTGGTGTAGGTCAGGGATGTCCACTCTCTCCATTCTTGTTTAATTTTATCATAGACATGCTCCTAGAAATAACCTTATCCTCGTCTGAATTTTCCGGAGTAGACCTTCTACCAGGTGGCTCGCTTATTGACTTAGAATATGCCGATGACATTGTTCTACTTGGTCAAGACGCTGACAAAATGCAGAGTCTTCTGACTACCCTAAACAACAATGCAAGCATGTTCGGGATGCGGTTCTCACCCTCGAAATGCAAAATGTTGCTTCAAGATTGGGTTGCATCGGCACCTGAACTAGTGATAGGGAGTGAAGTAGTCGAGCATGTAGACCGCTTCACTTATCTTGGGAGTCTCATCAGTGCTGATGGCCTGGTGACTGACGAAATCTCGGCACGGAGGCTAAAATGTTAGCCTCGATGAAACCTGGACGCCCTAATAGTGCTCATGAAGAGGAGACTCGAGAAAATCAGGCTGCTTTTTGACCTGGACGTGGCTGTATAGACCACATCTTCACACTACGACAGGTCCTGGAACACAGACACACATTAAAGCGTCCGAAAATAGTTGATTTCCTAGAACTTAAGGCGGCATTCGACTCTGTGGATAGTGAAGTCCTCGGGCAGTGTCTGTCATTGAAAGGTGTACCAAAGAAGTACATTCATCTTAAATAAGCTCTTACTCGAACACCACTGGTCGAGTGAGAGCTTATGGCGAACTGTCACAGGAATTCTTTACTTCAAGTGGTGTATGTCAGGGATGTCCACTCTCTCCATTCTCGTTTAATTTTATCATAGACATGCTCCTAGAAATAACCTTATCCTCGTCTGAATTTTCCGGAGTAGACCTTCTACCAGGTGGCTCGCTTATTGACTTAGAATATGCCGGTGATATTGTTCTACTTGGTCTAGACGCTGACAAAATGCAGAGTCTTCTGACTACCCTAAACAACAATGCAAGCATGTTCGGGATGCGGTTCTCACCATCGAAATGCAAAATGTTGCTTCAAGATTGGGTTGCATCGGCACCTGAACTAGTGATGGGGAGTGAAGCAGTCAGGCATGTCGACCACTTCACTTAATTTGGGAATCTCATCAGCGTTGATGGCCTGGTGACTGACGAAATCTTAGCACGGATACAGAACGCTCGATCGGCTTTTGCCAGCCTGCGTCACTTATTGTGCAGGCGAGATATCTGTTTGCTAACCAAAGAACGAGTGTAATGTGCAGCAGTTCGCTCCGTCCTACTGTACGGAAGCGAGACTTGGCCGTTAAGAGTAGAGGACTTCCGTATGTTACTGGTATTCGATCATCGATGTCTCCGAAGCATCGCTTGTGTATCATGGGACAACCGTATAAGCAATGCTGTCGTTAGGAAACGAGTTCTTGGTTCGGACGGAAAATCAATAGATGAAGTAAAGAACGTTAATCAGTTGAGGTTGTTGGGACATGTTTTACGTATGCCTAACCACCGATTGCTTCGACGAGCTTTCTTTTGCAGTGTAGGACCAGATTGTAAGAAAGCTCTGGGCCGCCAAACCAAACATGGCACAAATCCAAGGAGTCACTGACAAGTGGACTGAGTCATGTTGGAAGATATAGGCTACCTGGTTGGGGTCCGCCAGATGATATTAATCGATGGTTAGAGACTTTGAATGACATGGCTCAGAATCGTTTGCATTGGTGCTGGGTGCATTCACTCTTTGAGTTCTATGAAATTATAAGCTTCTGCATTCCTCATAATTCCTCATACTTCTCGAATCGTATCTTCGCTCCCTTATCTTCTCCATTACTGATAATACTTCTATTTATGCTATCACTCTTGCATTTGAACTGAGAGTTGCGTCTCTGTGCTAAAGGTACATGGCATTCTGAACTGATGTACCTACATACGAAGTTCTACGTTGTATTTTTCTGTCTGTGTGCTCGATTGCATTGTGCTTGTGGAATATACTTTCAGAGTTTTCAAGACATCTGTTTTGCAGTTTCAGATCAGGGTAGCCTACATGGACACTAGTTCATTGTCTTGTTCGCATTTGTCGACTGAGGATAACCCGTATTGGTTTCAAGCATACCTGGTGACGAATCTGACACCTAAACTAAATGAACCATGTTACAAAGCAATGTTAGTTATTTCGATCTTATTAAAACATTCGTGAGTTTTCCAAATAAACGCTATATTAACTTCGGGAACTATTAGAAGGCCACAGAACACACCTGCCATAAAAACCTTCTTTAATAAATGTCAATTACAACTTAGCGAATCTTACCTTCTCCAGTCTATTTCATTATCACCACTTCCACGACTCTCTCTCTTTCCCTTCTTGCTCCTTGTGACACTCCCCTTATTTCCTAAGGCCTCCACCCTCCTCTTTCTCTTGTGCACTCCTCTCCATGTCTCCCTTCCCACTTCCCCCTGCTACCGACGATCTTGTCCTTAACACCTCCTCACCCTCTGTCTGCCTCCTCCTCAGACCCCCGTTAGATAGTCCATTCTCGGGTACTTTTCACACTCTCACATCTGAGTATCGCTATTATTTCGTAGTGTACCTCATTTTCAATACTCTGCCCGAGTCTACGAGTCTCTGCACTCACAGATCGTTCTAACGCACGCACGATCTATTCATCCCACCCTGATGTATCCCTGATTCCACCACACATTCACGATTTTTAACACTCCTAACCAGCCACGCAGTCTATGCGCGACCCCAGCGTAGGTCAGACGCTGGTGGCCTACCGAGGCCTCACCCTTGCGGCTCTCACCGACGGTCACTACGCCACTGTCCAGACTCTCCCCGGTGTCGCCCAACAACCCAGGAGAACAGAAACATCGAGTCAAGAATCAAAATTTTGACCACACGAAAGCAAAACGGCGATTCCACCGACAACTCCCCCGTCTATACACCCCCTAAACAGATCAAGACAACAAAACGCTTACACACAGACACCCACCCGCTGGTCGACACTTACTCTATAACTTCAGTAATTAAGGTCTCGTAACCGAACCCTCTGGACTAGTCCTCGCAGCGCTTAGTAAAGGTATATATCGAAGTAACTCGCAAGAAGGTTAGTGACAATCACGCGCTACTACTCACAATAGTACCCGAGCACCACCTTATACCCTCTCTACCACCTAGTGCAGCACACAGCAAATAGTATGTGTATTTCAATGAGATATCCGTTCTCACGCACCCAGGCCCGGCATAACTATAATCCACACTATAGACATAATGCAGATTACCGACACCTTCCCTAAGCGGACGAGCCCTCCCTTTTATGTAGACATAAGGTTAATACCACTACTTGATGTGTTTGGAAGAACCTCAGAAGAGAGATTAGGGTGAGAGGACGAACCACGACAGACCAATCACAAATATGTCTATCTCTACCAAACGCCAACGAAAATAAAACTTATTGCCAAGTTGGCAACCAAAGACGTTATAATGAATCGACCAAAAGAGACAGTACGGCCGTCATAGGGAGGAGGTGAGGATTTTTTTTTTTTTTTTTGAGCAATGTAATTCAAGGTCACTAACCATCGATTATTATCATCTCGCGGACCTCAGCCAGGTAATCGACAACTAACAACATGGTTAAGTCTACTTGCCAATGACTTCATGGATTTCTGCCATGTTTTGGTCTAGCCGCCCTTAACTTTCTTCCAACCTACACCTACACTACAAAACATAGCTCGTCGAGGAATTCGGTGGTTAGGCATTTTTTTTTCGTGTCCCAACCACCTCAACTGATGAAGTTTCACCACTTCATCTATTGATCTGCCATTCTTACCTAGCACCCGATTCCTAATAACAGCGTTGCTCACTCGGTTGTCCCACGATATACGAGCAATGCGTCGAAGACACCTATGATCGAAAACTAATAACCGACGGGTTTCTTCTACTCTCATTGGCCATGTTTTACAGCCATAAAGAAAAACGAAGCGAATCACTGCACAGTACACTCGTCCTTTAGTCAGGAAAGTGATATCTCGCCTGCACAATAAGTGACGCAGGTTGGCAAAAGCCGATCGAGCCTTCTGTATCCGTGCCGAGATTTCGTCAGTCACCAGGCCATCAGCACGGATGAGACTCCTAAGATAAGTGAGGCGGTCTACATGCTCGACTACTTCACTCCCTATCACTAGTTCAGGTGCCGATGCAACCCAATCTTGAAGCAACATTTTGCATTTCGAGGGTGAGAACCGCATCCCGAACATGCTTGCATTGTTGCTTAGGGTAGTCAGAAGACTCTGCATTTTGTCAGCGTCTTCACCAAGTAGAACAATGTCATCGGCATATTCTAAGTCAATAAGCGAGCCAGCTGGTAGAAGGTCTACTCCTGAAAATTCAGACGAGGTTAATGTTATTTCTAGGAGCAGGTCTATGGTAAAATGAAACAAGAATGGAGAGAGTGGACATCCCTGACGCACACCACTTGAAGTAAAGAATTCCGATGACAGTTCGCCATAAGCTCTCACTCGACCAGTGGTGTTCGAGTAGAGAGCTTATTTAAGATGAATGTACTTCTTTGGTACACCTTTCAATGACAGACACTGCCCGAGGACTTCACTATCCACAGAGTCGAATGCCGCCTTAAGTTCTAGGAAATCAACTATTTTCGGACGCTTTAATGTGTGTCTGTGTTCCAGGACCTGTCGTAGTGTGAAGATGTGGTCTATACAGCCACGTCCAGGTCGAAAAGCAGCCTGATTTTCTCGAGTCTCCTCTTCACGAGCTTTCGTTAAGCGTCGAAGTATTACTGAGGCCAATATTTTAGAAACTATATTAGTTAGACTTATTACTCTGTGATTGTCACAAGAAGACTTCTCTCCTTTTTTATGGATTGGGACAATCAGTGATTGAGACCAGTCGGATGGGATTGCGTCCAGTTCCCAAATTCTACCTAAGATCTCAGTCAGTCTATCTGATAAAACTGGACCACCATCCTTAAATATCTCAGGGGTCAGTCTTTCAGGACCTGCAGCTCGTCCTCGTTTCAGATTTCCCAACGCTTTTTCAACTTCATTAAGACTAGGGGCACTTACGTCGATTTTCCATTCAGGATGACTGGAGATCGTGGGTAACTGAAGAGTGGGTCGAGGCCAGTTGAACTGATCCCTAAAGTGTTCTGCCCATCTATCCAGTCTCCTGGATTGAGAATAAATAATAGTCCCGTCATTTTCTGAGATAGTCTCACTTACACTAGGATTCCTAACACCAGTTTCCTTGATAAGTCGGAAAAGTTGTCTACTGTTGCCGATCGCCACTGCCTTTTCCATCGCTTTTGCTTTCGCCACCCACCACTGTTCGCAGTCGTTACGTAGGCTTGTCATAAGTCTGCGCCTAAGTTGACTTCGTTCCTCATCATTTTCAGAGCCAAGTAAGATGAGTTTTCGGGCATCCATGAGATCGGTGGATGCTACTGAGATCCACGGCTTCATTCTAGCCTCATGGTCAACCTTACTAGCAGATATCACTGCTGTTTCCACAGCCTTTTTGATATCATTCCATCCTGCTTCCGGATGGGAATCGCTTAAATGGTCGCCTAACTGTCTTTCTAGTTGTTCCTGAAATATATTTTTCGCCTTATTATCATTAAGTAAAACCCTAAGAGGCTTTCTTACGGTGTCTTTCCTACGTCCAGTAAGCTTCGAACAAATACGCTTTTTTACTAGGGCATGATCCGAATCTAGACATGTGCTCCAGAACGAGCGACAGTCCTCTATCGAACCCCTCCATCGGTGGCTGATGGCGATGTGATCTAGTTGAGTCCAACGTTGAAACGACTTTGGAGGTCGCCAGGTCAACAGATGCTTTTCCTTATGCCTAAAGTTGGTGTTTGCTAAGAATAGGCGGTTGTCTGAGCATGCTTGCAACAGACGGTCATCTTACATGAATCAATTTGAAATAGTGATAATCAACCAAGAAAAAAAGCCTTAATGTAAAAACACGGTGATCTTCACGTGAGATGAGAATGTGATTTCGCATTGAACGGATTGCATATGAGTGTCAGTTTATGCATTGTTTTTGACAAAATAATTATTCAGAATCGACCCTAAGATTACATGTTGTGGAATTGACTTGTTGACATTGAAGAGTTTGTGTTGAACGAACGCCTTACAGTGCCATGAATAAAGCATTTTGGTTGAGCTTGTAACTGTGAAATGTCGAAAGAATAAAAGACATGCACAACTCAAGTGTTTATCTCGGATCGTAAACCGAAATGAACTGCGAATATAAAAGGCTTATTGGTATTGATGAGAGAAGGGTTCAATATCACTCATAGGAAATCATGCAATCGTTCAACCTATTGCACAGGAGATAAGCGGACGTGGTACTTGTGACTAGCCAGTCAGCTTCGTCAGTACGGTACTTCTGTTCTGAGTGACATACCACATTAGCACAGAGATGTAACTGTTGATTGAAATCCCATAGTAGTAGAGGTATTAGCGGTAATAAGAGAGATCGTGTTTCGAGGATATTATTCAAGAAGTAGAATGTAGTGAAATGAACTTGGAGAGTAAAGGATATTGATGATATAGAAATGCGAAGTTTTGGATTTGTGAGAACACAGAATGAATGCACCAGTGCCATTGCAAAGGGTCTTCAAACATGTCATTCATGGTCTTCCAACTGTCGAAAACTAACAGCTCGCGGACCTCAGCCATGTAAACGACACCAACCATCACGACTTAATTCCGGTTGTCACTGACATAAGTGGATTTGTGCCATGTTTTAAGATTGACCTCCATAGCTATCTTCCAACCTACTTTCTCATCACAAAACATTGCTCATCGAGACGGTTGGATATAAAGCATGCGCAATGTATGTCGTACATGCATCAATACTTCATCTATTGATCTGACATCCATACCTATTTCTCTTTTCCTCACAATAGCATTGCTTTCCTGATTGACTTGTAGTGTGTCGAATTAATGCGTGTTCTTAAACTCGGTAATTTAACTCGTTCAGATAATCGTTAGCAAATAGCGTCTGACGGTCTGATAAATCAGAAGATGAACGCAAAGTGATGAATACGTTTATCCGGGACACACCACAAAGCGAAGCGGAGAATAAAGACGAATGAAGCGAATGGATAGGCGAAGCGCGTTGGAGAAGGCAAAGAGCCAACTCCAAGAGATAAGGCTATGACTAGGAATATATAGTCAGACAAAAATAAGCAGACATATGACAAGCGAATACAGTATGCACACACTATGAATAAAAGCGACGAATGATTGGAAAGGTCGAAAGCAAGCGATACAAGATCATGTGAGTTCATGGGGAATTTAAAATATTAACATTAAAGCGAAAAGGATGAGTAAGCGCGTAGGTGTAAACAGTGTTCGGTCGTACAAGCTCATACAAACCCTATAATAAAAAACTCCAATGGTACATATGAGTTGTTGCTATACAAATGGCTTGGTTAAATAAATTAATCGAAAAGGCTTAACCAAGTTAGATGTAATAGAACTGGAATATATGTGGAGGCACTACAATAGCCCCCTTCCCGCGGTTAAACGAATGAAGTCCATAGCCAGTTGTTATGCATACTGACCTCTCATGGATCAACATATTACAGCGTGGTTGAAAAATATATGCAATGTCAGCAAGCGACAAGGATGAATGCCAAATTTCTTTCGGTTTCATGGTACATACCTGATCATCCTTGGTTGTCTTCGGTGGACCAATAAGTAGACTTTTGTATTTAGTTGTGGTCGACGCCTACTGGAAGTGCCTAAAAATCCTATTCGTATTGCCGTCCAAGACAACTAAGGCATTCACTGAAATTTTCTGTCTAAATGGCATGCCGGATGTGTTCATATTTGACAATGAGTCTCAATTTCACCTCCACACAATTTCAAACTTTCTGCCAACAGCTATACATTAAACACTTACGCTCGCCACCATACCATCCACAATGGGATGAGAAAGCGGAAAGGTTCGCGAATAGGTTCAAAAGAGCATTGATTAAGTCAAAAGGGGAGTGGACACCAGACGACGAATTACAAAATTTCTGGCACGTCTATGATAGAACACCATATGATTTATGTGAACGAGTTATATGCGGTGTAGAGGTAGGAGGCGAAAGGTGGTGACGCAAACGGCTAGCCTCAGATCGCCTATCAAGGGCGAAAAAACTTCCTCTTGGCATTCTGCTCCAAACATTTTACTTACAGGAATCTCTACCACGAAAAGAAACTCAGTCACAAGCTGATCTCCCTTACCGAATTTATCATTTCAGACGGGGGGTTAGTGATTGGGGAGGGCGTTAGTGTTGGCATTGTCAGATCCTTAAAACACTCTTGATAAATATATTTATTTTGGTTTTATTTCATAGACCGATCAGTCGAACTTGATAACACATTTCCCACCAGAAAAATCCTTGTCTGTGAATGGTTACTGTAACATTTTTGTGTATTATTTTTGTGAATGTCCCAAGGAAGTCTATGTGCAGTGCTTGGATTCATTGAATGCAGTTTGTGTGTTTGTAGAATAAACTTTCTACGCTATGTCAATACTTCTTGCTGATGAAATTGTGTGAACTAATCACAGTAGCGCACCCTGAGGCTGGCTGGTTTGTTCTCATTATCAGACTAACGTGATCGCGTAAGAGTTTATGCATACCTAAAGACAAACATGACATTTACAACCGACTAGATCATGTGCAAAGAAATGTGCACTTTGTTGACATATCAACCGCACGCTAAATTAATTCATTGTTCTACGATGATGGAGCTGAAAAGTTATTTTTTTCTCAAGTCGTTTTCTGAGTGTTAAGATCAGTGAATACATGAGTGCGGAAAACCACCTTATCTGCATTCTCTTACGGTAAGTTATACCATCACACCAAACATATCAGCTGATAGATATCTTCGATCGTACGTTATGCAAAGAATATAAGCACAGCAGAAATTCGACGTGAAATGTGTCAGAATTTATCGATAGACTCATTTAGTTTACCGTGACACGAACAAAACAAGAATCAGTTATGTGCCAAATTTACTAAATATGAAATGGTGAAAGAAACAGTTTAATGTTCTATAACTAGTCACATTTTCAGTTAGCCGTCTATCAATTATTCACTTGAATTACGTTTTCATCGTATAGATCTTCGGCTGCTTGGTATGGTGGGCGTACGCTTTACCGCCTACCACTCAAATTCCAAAGGATTGGATGAACCGGTTTTTTGTCAACCTGGAAACACCTTTCGATTACACGACAACGTTAATTGGTACGAAATGTTACAGCTCGTCCTCTTAGTTCTATGAACGAGATTGGAGGCAGATTTTCAATATTATGCTAGTGAACATTTGTGCAGCACAAGACTGCCTCTGGCTAAGCATTTCTTTGGTAAATCATCTTACATTCAGTGATTGTCTGAATACATGCAAACACTGCATCTGGTGTAAAATTTACTACAGCACCGACAGGTCGCTCTCTGTAGGTCGTTATCTATCACATGTTGGCACACGAGTTGATTAGGTAAGCATACCTCTGCACAGCCTTGATTCGTTCATTCAATATGGTTGCGTCCTACCTTGTCAACGTTTTCTTATCGGAACAATTACGAATGCAATCTTCAGACTCTGGATACGATTCACGATAATATGGCACGCCAACTCCAGCAGCAAACATGGCACATTACTGCTGGTAAAGTTCTCCATGAAAGATTTTTCGAGACGACTCGAACCTCATGAGTTGCTTATTTTCCGTCAGCTCCCACGCACTATTATCGCACGTACCCCGATTAATTTCCACAAACGGAACCGCTACGTATCGAAACTGTAAACACCTTATAGGACAGGGTTATTGTGTTGAAACACTTTCACGAAGATGACGAAATCGTTGAAACGGAAACATTCATTATTTTACCCAACTGTATCTATGCCTGTTTCGTTGCATTCTATTTGTTTAACTGTACTAGGAAGCATTACTTGCGCGCTTCCCGTGACGCTACCTTTGTTCGGTTGACAGATGTCAATAACAATGCCGCACCTGAAATTTGAGACCCGATGCTAGTCACGTCAGAACTATAAGTGAGATTCCTACGTCCGATCTTATGCTAGATATATCAGATGAATCATTCTCACGTTTCAGTCAACTGCACGCATCATCTGCATCATAAGATAACTAGACTCTGGTCTCAGTAGCAGACACTGTCACCCTTGACCTTGTATGAACTGGCAGACTCTCAAGGTGCGCACGAGATTACGCCTACTTTTACGCTTTCGGTATTAATCTACTCACCTACAGTGAACATGGTACAGGACGTTATCCTGATACTACATTCAGGCTAAATTTTTCTCTTTTTCCTTGACTATTTATCCTGAACTCACGTTTACGACCATCACCCTACAGATAACATCGACTTCAATCGACGGTTACTAACTGAGATTGTTTTACTTTTTGCACATCTTTTCGATAGCACAATATCATCAAACAACAGACCTCGTCCTTCAATCACAGCGGGTCTTCCTATTTGCGGACCTAATGAGATTCAGCTAGGTTATGTTGCAATAAGTAGTTTTAATTCGCTACTGGTCAATCTTTCTGGACCAAGTACTTCCCTTGCTTCTAGATTTCTATAGCTGAACAGTTTTCAACTATTGCCTATCGCCACTTTTGTTTTCATCCCACTCACTTTCTCTAGCCACCATTGTTCACGATCATTGCATAAGCCATTAGTCTGCCTATGAGTTAGTTGACTTCACACCTCATCGAACTCAGGTCCGGTGAGATGCATTTTTGAGCACCCATCAGTTCGGCAGAAGCTACTGAAATACACGACCTCTCCGTAAATTTATGGTTTACCTTGCTAGCAGAAATCAATACTGTTTTTACCGCTGTTTGCATATTATTCCAAGCTTATTCAGATAGGAATCACTTCAATCGTTGTTGTACTGTTTTCGTGCTTGTTGTTGATATGTATGTGAAGCTTTATTATCAATAGATAGGAAACAAACATATGAACGCTAGCACAAGACCATATACTTGATTGTCAGAATGAGCTACTGTCTTCAATAGAGCCTCTACACTGACGGCCTGGAGCTAAGTGATCTAGTTCGGTTCATCGTATGTTCGAATTCGGAAGTCTTAATGTCAATTATTGTTTACAAAGTGCTCAAAGATATTGTCTGCTATGAATGAGCGATTATTTGTGCATAGCTCATAGCATAGCAGACGGTCGCAATTCTCTGTTCTATTAGCCGAGACACTATCAGATTGACCACAGGTAACTAAGATTTATTTTTATACCTACACCAGCGAGTATTCGAGAAGAAGCAGCAGGGCTTCTACGTTTATCTAGAGGAAAGCGTGTTTATCCTATGTAGGGACGATGTGAACTCAAATCACTGATGACTCTTGGATCAAATATGCGCGTTTTGGGGAAGCGACACACATCGATTGCACGAGATGTTAGAAAAGAAAGCCTGTTCCTTTTTCAAATTAAGGTTCGAACAAAATGTAAACAGAATATAATTTATAACAGAGACCAGTAAAAGGAGATTAACATATGTGAGGGTTCATGATACATCTCGATTCGAAGTATTCAAACGTATTCTAATCAAAATAGTGTGATGAAATTCCTGATTTTCGCATGCACAGCGGCATTAAATTTCTAAGAACATCATTCATTCAATCATAATTAGGATCATTCGGAGTCAAGTAACTTTTTGATAATCATAACAGTTGCACATATTAGTGAATAGGTATGCTCCGGAATTATACGCCATGTGTTGTAGGCAAAAGAATACTTTTGATTTTGTCACTCAACGATGTTGTGATTCACTGTGTCAATCATCGATAATCTCATACATTGCTACAAATTGTCATATGGTATTGATCATTGAATTATATACTGATTAACTCTGAAACAGTGTTATTGAGTTTTGCTTTTATAATTTATTGGGGCACAGTTTTGGAGGTTTGCGTTTTTACACATTTGAAATCATTAATCAATCATCATTGTTAGACCACCATTAGAAACCTGGAAGCACTGGACGGCCGTTTCGTCCTAGTATGGGACTCCTCAGCAGTGCGCATCCACGACTCCTGCTCCTCGCAGGATTCGAACCCGGGACCTTTGGCATTGTAGGCGAACGCCTTACCATCGGACCACTGGGCCGGCATCCAACGGTGTTAATGTCTAACTCTGATTGATCTAGGGATTTTGCGCGACCTCACCCATTTGTCTTTGGTAGTTACTGCCTACACCCGACAGGGTTGAACTCCACTGGTCACGTCTTCTCAACTAGAACTCCGAGAATTTCCTCACGAAGCTAGTCACTAGTGAGCACTGTTACATTATATTGGGGCACAGTTTTGGAGGTTTGCGTTTTTACACATTTGAAATCATTAATCAATCATCATTGTTAGACCACCATTAGAAACCTGGAAGCACTGGACGGCCGTTTCGTCCTAGTATGGGACTCCTCAGCAGTGCGCATCCACGACTCCTGCTCCTCGCAGGATTCGAACCCGAGACCTTTGGCATTGTAGGCGAACGCCTTACCATCGGACCACTGGGCCGGCATCCAACGGTGTTAATGTCTAACTCTGATTGATCTAGGGATTTTGCGCGACCTCACCCATTTGTCTTTGGTAGTTACTGCCTACACCCGACAGGGTTGAACTCCACTGGTCACGTCTTCTCAACTAGAACTCCGAGAATTTCCTCACGAAGCTAGTCACTAGTGAGCACTGTTACATTATATTGGGGCACAGTTTTGGAGGTTTGCGTTTTTACACATTTGAAATCATTAATCAATCATCATTGTTAGACCACCATTAGAAACCTGGAAGCACTGGACGGCCGTTTCGTCCTAGTATGGGACTCCTCAGCAGTGCGCATCCACGACTCCTGCTCCTCGCAGGATTCGAACCCGGGACCTTTGGCATTGTAGGCGAACGCCTTACCATCGGACCACTGGGCCGGCATCCAACGGTGTTAATGTCTAACTCTGATTGATCTAGGGATTTTGCGCGACCTCACCCATTTGTCTTTGGTAGTTACTGCCTACACCCGACAGGGTTGAACTCCACTGGTCACGTCTTCTCAACTAGAACTCCGAGAATTTCCTCACGAAGCTAGTCACTAGTGAGCACTGATACATTATATTGGGGCACAGTTTTGGAGGTTTGCGTTTTACACATTTGAAATCATTAATCAATCATCATTGGATGCCGGCCCAGTGGTCCGTTGGTAAGGCGTTCGCCTACAATGCCAAAGGTCCCGGGTTCGAATCCTGCGAGGAGCAGGAGTCGTGGATGCGCACTGCTGAGGAGTCCCATACTAGGACGAAACGGCCGTCCAGTGCTTCCAGGTTTCTAATGGTGGTCTAACAATGATGATTGATTAATGATTTCAAATTTTATAATTTAAGTAAATAAGATATAAAATTATGCAACGTATGTTCTGGAATTTATTCAGTGTACACTAAACGAAAATAAGACGATACCATTCTCGAATACGTTGGACAACGTAACTCCTAAATATGTATTAGGCTTTCAATC
>CALYCR020000063.1:0-20511 GCA_944470395.2 Schistosoma turkestanicum | reverse complement strand
TACGCTGCTCCTCCTCTTGAAATTCTATCATTTGGCCACAAGCATATAACCCATTGGCCAGGGAAGTTCTATTCACTACCCGCGCGTGAAACCCCCCCCCAAGTGTTGGTTAACGAAAACTGAAGGAAACAAAAAGCCAATGGTCCATGACCCTTAAATTTAGGTTACAATGGGCACAGAAGGATTGACCTTAAGGGAGTTGGAAAATCCTTAATTTTAAACCGGTGGTCAGTAACAGTGCGACTTTAGGATCCTGAGAAGAAATGGGTGTCAAGGGCGAATCTGTTGTTGGTGGTCGGTTATCCATAGGATCGCATTCTTCTAGAAGTTGCTCCACACTGCTTTGTGGATCAGAACCTTTAAGTGAAGCTGTTCGGAGAAGTGGTCTGAGGGAAACCACCTGCTTTGATTTTTGTAGGCACCTAGTGCAGATATCCCAGGTTAAAGACATAAATTCCTTAAGTTGTAGTCCATAAATAAATTATTCAGTGGTCCGTTTTGTATCAATTATGAGAGAGGAAGTGAAGCAAGTTTTTCTTGTATAGTCCATGGTTTATTTAAAATCTGTACAAGAAACGAGTGTGTCATAGTTATCAGAATCTGCTGATGCAATAGTTTGCAAAGAATCCTTAACTTGGATTGTTGGGTTTCATCACCATCTTCCAGGTATAGTGTAATATGCCCCACGACTGTTCGTGGGAAATGACTAAATGTTACAATACTTGTCCTATATACTTAACATATTACACATCAAATACAAATTTTTTTTTACAGCCATGGCGGTCAAGCTCTGGCTACTTTTTTGAGTGTGTCTAGTAATATTACACAGTGTTGCTGAAGCAGATGTAACTGGGGCGGATGCAATCCAATAGAGCCCCATCCCTGACACACATAAGTTGGGCGAGGTGAGTCATGTTAGGAATAACTAGAAAAGGGAGTATGACTTCGGACAAGAATGTTTTGTAGATTTAAATGTTGGGATATTCTCTGTGGTTGAAGGGCATAATTGAATGATTGTTCATTCCCAGAGTGTGAACGAAATCGATTGAGCAGAAGTGGTAACTACCTAGAAGATTGTCTCTGTTATTACTGAGTGCCCTGATTAAAATAAAAGAGCCTGATATCAGTATCAATGCTCTTTGGGGGGAAGTGTAATCCAACTATTTATGGAAAACACACGAATCCATCGGCACCTTATGCATATCCGGTTTTATTTGTGTCACAATACAGAAGGGTAAGATGAAACATCAAGATTAAATGAGTGTAGTCGGAGTGAGTGTTACAGTATTCGGTGGATTAAACATTGGACACTACGTATTTGGAAAGAGACCACTGAAAATAGCGGCGAAAGTAAGAGATCAATCTTTAAAATCAAATTTAAAAGGGACAACGGATCAAATGCATCTACGTCATTGTGACTCAATTCTTAGTCATGTTACTCATATCTTTGAAAAATTAGTGACCATTAATTGCGCACACACTAGACAGGTTAGTTTGTATCAACAAACACTGTTTAAGCCTACAGTAAGTGATTAAACAGACTGATGCCACGCCTTGAGTTGGTTGCCCCCATGTATGTTACTTCGACAGCAATAATTGTATCAAAGTCCTGAATTGAATTTCTATACAACCATAATTGCGGGAATTTCTGAGACGTTATAACAGTCACCAATGGATTTCAGCATTTAAAACATATTATGGCTTTAAATGTTAGAGGTATGCTTTCAGAAATAAATAATAAAACCTAGTCGCAAAGTTTCGACAAACTGACTAGAGATCAACGTTAGTAGAGACTTAGAAGCTAGTGTGATTAATTGGGCCTTGTAAAGCATTGATATATTTGTGGCTTTTTGAAGATATAAGCGTTATCAACCACTTTAGGAAAAACTGCTAACAACGGTCACTAAGTCAAGTATCTAGGTTTTGCCAACTATATAAATAGCAACTTATGGGATAAAATATACGCGTAATGATTTATTTTTAACAATAATAATAATAACAATAGAATAGTGCCAATCGCTAGTTCTAATTAAATACAGAGGGATAAAATGTTTGCTTAGCATAAGTATGTAATCTTAATAATCCGAATTCGCACGAAGTCCTCACTGATCATTTAAGACAGCACAATCTAGAGTATCAGATTACATCGCCAGTAGAAATTTTATAGTAAATAGTATAGTTCAGGAACTCCTTATGAAACTCCAACGTTACGATTGCTGACTCCTCATAACAAATGTACGTATATGAGGACTGAAAAGGACTGAATATTAAGAGTTCCAAACCTTAAAAATGTTTGTTTGTAAGGTTGGTAAATAGTACTTGCTACTTTATCGTTAACAATAAGATTGCAAATATTGTGTTGTTACAATTAATAGAATACACTAACACTAAATATGCAAATACTAGAAACTAAGCTTATAAAAACCTTACAATTTGTACACATGATTTTCCTACCAATACTTGAGGATATATGTGGAACAATACGTAGTAATAACAAGAAAGTAAGGTTGAAGGCTGGTTAGGTGGCTGAAGGTAACCGGTGAAGCGTGATACGAATTTGTTACCATGATCCAAACCACTTTATAATCAGTGGGAAGTTTCTATCAATGATTGCGTATTGAAAGATAGAATTTAATGTGAGTAATAAAAAGGACACACAGTTAACCACAATGAGAAAAATCAGGAACTTTTTAATAAAGAAATCCAGTCACAAACACTACTTCTTAACAACTTTTACGAAAGACTGGATCTCAACAGTACTAGAAATCTAAAGTGTTCATACTCATTTTTTCATCTACGTTTAACATTGACAATTAAGTATGATGGAACTCGGTGAAGCTGGATAGTGATCGAAATCATAACCTGTACAAAACATCTGATATACTGAATGTGTCATTTAGTGTGCACAAATGCAAACTACTTGTAAGTCCACAATCATTTACTTACTTCAGTAGGGTCGCGCCGGTGAACTTCCTCCATTGTTTCTTCAACACGGTACACAGGGAACCTAAAGTGAGAACTGCATCAAAAAGTCCGAACCTTGTATGTGTAGTATATAAAAACCGTTTCCAATATCGGCTATTATCTTTTGCAGCGATGTATCTAGAATTAACCACAATAACATGACTTCCAAAGTCACCTTGAAATAAAAATACGGCATTAACATACCACCGGGGTCATAGTATCGTATATGCTTTCCGGCCAAATACTTTGCTATTCTTTCAGCCGAAAGCATAGGACACTGCATGAATGCATCATACACGAGCCATTCCTTTGAAAATGCTCTCCATTGCTAATCCCAATAACTTAGAGAAATAGAATACATACCAAAACCCTCCAATGTGACATTAACGGCTGCTAAAGTGACGCAGCAATTTAAATATCCAATACCTTTTCCCTAGTCTAAACCAACCGATTTTTGCTCTCGTTACTTTCTCAATATCCAATATCGTTTTCACGAACTAGTATAGACCGATTGATTTCTTTGCCCTTGGTTCTTGTTCTTTCGGTACGGTTCCAGGTGTTCTGTAGTGTCCAATGAATGGGTGTCTAGCAACTCGACTGTCTAATTCTAGTCAGTTGGCAGTTGTTTGTGAGTTTGTATGTCTCCGGATTTGAATGGAAATGTTTATTTCAGGGCACTAGGGTTTCTGGATACTAGCAGCTATCACATTACCAGACCGGAGATCAGTTACTTGAAATGTGGAGAATAATATGGGGAAACTCCTAATGCTAATAAGGGTAAGATTTCGGGACTAAATAAATAATGATAATTTAGTTTATTGATAGTTAGTGAAAATTGTGAGAGAGGACGGAACTGTAAGCAAGGGAGAGGAAACAGATTAAGTCAGATAGATTAAGTTAGTGATTTGAGGAGATAAATAATAACGACTAGCAAGTCTCAAGGCAACTATCGCGTACAGCTTGTCCACGGGGGAGATGATAATCCGGATTTGAGTACGTGTTTATCAAGTCTCTTCTTAAAGGCTGTGTTCACCTTGGCTGAGGTGAAGTTTCAGGTATTTGATAATGTCCAATGAATAAAAGTCTAGCCCCTGGACTGCACTAATTCCGTCACTTAGCAGTAATTTATGGATTTGTATGCCTTGTAATTCGACTGAGTGGGTTTCGAACGGAGTAGTAGGGTTTCTGGATACAATTATCATATTGCCAGGTTGCAGATCAGTAAGGTTCAGTATGGAGAACAGTACAGAGAGAATTCTAATGTTAAGGCGATGAATTTCTGACAAAATAAGGAAATGAATATATTAAATGATTTATACTACAGATTATATGAGAGGACTGAAGTGCGAGAATGAAAGAAGAAAACAGGACGATAATATGTAAGATCCAAGTTCTAGCTGGATAGTTTAAGGTTATGATATCGTCACGCATTCGAAACCTTACTCTAACAACTTGTAGTTTCGATTATCAGTTTGTTTTGATCTCATGTTGGCTTAACTTCTGGTTGCAATCTACTGATTTTTCTAAAATGTAAGTTCATTCTATGTGCTTCCTGAGTCGTCAGCTCACCTTTTTCTCTTGTTATTTTCTCTTCCAGATAACCTATATAGTGACTCCACCTTTACGAAGAAAACGCGATTGGTTGAGAAGAAACATTCATTATCACAACCATTGATACCAGTGATTGTTTTACTGAACTTCTTATTTATTCGCACTTCTGTACATTCACTTTAAACTCGCCTTGTACCTTCGGCCATTCTTTTGGCACGATTTAGGTATTCTTTTGGTACCACGAAATTGCCAGCAAACTTAGTCTTCCATCTGAACTATCTCTTCTTCCCTGTTTTTTGTTTGCGACAGGATAACGCTTGAAGAAGAGAACGTAATTAATTTGTGTTACGCCTGCACGTAAACACGTCATTTTGATATGCTTGAAATATTACGAGTTTACCTAGTCAAAAAACAAGAGCGAGGATCCGGTGACATTACATGCCACTTAACCCGATTATCCCAACCCCCATATTGAGTAAAAATAAGAAGACTTGATCTGAAGTAGAACCTGTATTCTATAAGCATCCAGGAAGTACGAGGTCCGAGTCCAGAAGAGAATCAGGATCCGGACTAGGGATCGAAGTTTGTGATATTGACAGTTAAGACGATCAATAGGAAGTAACATTTGAAGTGACATCGATAGTCAGGAAAACCAGTAAGAAACAACATTGGAGCACATTATATTGATATCTGGGACAGCCGTAAAATTGACCAGTTGGAACTAACCAATAGAAATTGACCAATAATTCTCTTAGGATATTGGATGAATATCTTAACATTTCCCCTACTTTATTTATTTGTTTAAATAAATAAATTTAAATTTATTTAAATACGAAATACTGATAGTCTGTCTCAAAACTCTCACTTTTCACCATTGCGGTTTTCGGTACTGCATTGTTGCCTACGCGAAATATAGAGTAGGACATGACATGTTACCTTACGCTCACTTTAAATGGGCCTAGCAACACAGAAGGAGGGAGAGTAGAGTTACTAGCCTACAAACATTGATGATGAAGGCAAAGACTTTAATACACTCATGTTTGTGGAGCAGAACAATTTGTTTGCCAAAAGCTCTTTTTGTTGGATTAGGCAACTAATCATTGATACTGGGGCGCTTATATGCGCCTTCTACTCCTTCGACTTATTTTATCAACTTATGCTGTGATCGCTCTTCTACCAAGATAACCGACTAAATATGGTGTTTAACATTGCCCATGCTGTGCAAATGTCAAGGGTGAGCACTGGACGAGGGAGGGATCAACTAAATAAATATGAGATGGATTCCTTCCCACATGCTAAAAGAAAACCAAGTTTTTTAGACCACTCAACGGGACACTCAATGACGTGCAGAAAGGCGATCAGAAGAGCTAACTTGAAAGCCATACAAGACTTAATCAATCATAACCTAAGAAAAGGTGTGCACTGTGTATTTTCACGTTCGCGGCCGCCTAAATCACGGGCAGAAAAAAGAAGATCGTCCGTTCGGTAACCAGAAATGATGTTGGAATAGCGCTGAAAACATAGGCAAGACCGCTCCGGGACTTGGAGGTCTAACACCATAGCAGAGAAATAAACGCCACATCTCCTATTCTATGGCAACACTAAATGTTATTTTCGCCATATAGCAGGTGCCAGAACGTCTAAGTCTTGCGTGAATCACTTTTATCGAAAATGCGAAAACCTTGAATCCCCTGAGGATTACTGGCCAATATCTATTATGTCGGAGGCGGATCTAATATTCCTGCTATGATTAAGGTACGAGTTGATATAAGTGAACGGGACGTTAACCAAATAGACGGAACAACTTAGCTATTTTCTGCGGCCAAGTGCAGCTAACTGGAACAAGACTTCCAAAGTCACCATGAATAATGGCGCAAAAATGAGAAATTGACATTTCTGAAAATAAGTTGTAAAGTTAATGAGATTGGTAGGCGATTTTTGGGGATCTAGCATTCCCATTAGTCTCTGAACAATGATTGTGCGAGTGTGTCTAAAATCTGAGTTCGCAACTCGCGTTCTGTTCTATTTCTCACGCTAGTCTAACCTATGTCGCCCAGTCATACATGACTTTACTACATCTGGTGAATTATATCTCAAATTGTTATGCCATCGAAGTCGACAATCTTAAGCGAGACCTTACATAGGGGCAAAGAAGTTCGACAGGAAGACCTACTTTCACCGCTTCCATTCACTTCGTGTATAAATGAGGTCACTCGAGAGAATAATGACAGTCACGGGACCAATATTTTAGACGAAAGAGTTATTTGTGAGGATCCAGCGCTTTTCGCAGAGAGCATTGCGGGGATTTGAAATAAGTTCAAATATATTGCGTCAGCCTATGGGCAAGCTGTTCTTAACATTACTGTAGAATCTATTTCGACGGTGGCTGTCCTAATTGCTTCCAATAGAAACACTCCTGTACGTTACTCCTAGATCCAGGTCCCAGCCGAAATCAAAAGGCAAAATTTCTAGGAGAAAACGTCTCTTATTAATATAAAATGGAAATACAGAGGCTTACGGTATTTTTGTTTCTTCCAGGACTAAATTACTCCGTAGAGTATCTAGTACAATAGCTAGTAAGTGACACTAAGTCCAGCAGCCACCGCGTCTATCCAAAAATGTGGCGGTAGCCATATTATATCAAATTTAAACAATATATGTACAGTTCAAAAGCAAACACAAAAACTTCAATATAAGTACAAAATATAGAAAGAATAACAACATACAATGGTAAAATCTCAAATTGGAATCAAATAAAATACCAAAAATGTCAAGAGAAAAAGTCCATCATGTCATAGCAAAAATATGTAAACATGGAGGGATTTTCCAAAACACAAAACATTCAAAAAGAATTCTACACCGGCCCGCAAAATCCCTCCATGCAAAAACAGCAAGCGTTAATGACACCTTATTTAGGGTTCCCATGTTATCCCCTAATCCACACCGGAATAACGTGTAGGACTTACAGCAGTACGCCTACCCGCCATCCAACATGGATATGACCTATCGTGTTAACTAGGTACCTATACTTTCCCATCAGGCCCTTGATTCCCCTATCTATCGTGGAATGACCTAACGGTAGTATAAACCTTACCCAATTAACCCATACGAACATGAACAACGCGTCGCAAAACTGGTCATATCCTATCCAAGGACTACATTCTCTATCGTGGGGACGAGTCGCCAATCCACCACCACTTGCTCTGATCAGCAGATACCATGAAGTCCGTGATGCCAACTTATCAACAGAAGTTTTTGACCCATAAATAATATGCAAGGGTGGGATCTCCAATTTTGACATTTCATCGTCTCCAGAAGACCTTAAGTAGCATGACGTAGGATCAATATTTATCCTTCCATCTCCTGATGCAGAGGAGGTTTGAACAGTATTCATCATCGTCGGTAACTCATTTGTCACATCAGTGACATCCAGTTTATTATCAACGTCTAAATGATTCCGTTCTGCATTAGCATCCGTTTCCGCGGCACAAGACATATGCTCAACAATAGCATCGTCATCACACAGCACTGTAGACTGGCTGTTACCATCAAACACTTTCTTCTCATCATCACTCGACTGACAGTCAACCGTAATAGGAACAGTTACAGTTGCACAACCTTGTGCATCTTCAATCAACTTAACCTTCGTGACGAGGTCCGATGGCGTCGAAACACTAGGAGGCTCATTCGATGAAGTTGATAAACTAGTCCCTATAAGTGGACTGCTGACACTTTCTATATCCTTATTATCACTGTCACTACTAAGGTTCTGATGGCTACTATTTCCATGGCTAGTCGTAGCATCCGAAAGAGCATGAGGTTCAGGCTTCTTAGTAATAGTAGCATCATGTCTCCTAGGCTTCTTAGCCGTTACTGTACCACCATCACTTATCCTAGAATCTACTCTAGGTCCAGTTATATAATTTACCCTAACTGAAGGGTTCCGAAAATAAGCTTTATTCCGTTCAGTCAATCCTGCCTGGGCTTTATTCATATTTGCTGAACTCACTAACCTCTGATTACTCGAATCCAAATTACCGTTCCAGGCTTTTCGAGCAGCTAAGAGGCTTTTATCATCACACACTTCGGATCCATCTTGATGCCTACACTTTTCGCCTTTTTCTTTCTTTTCTACACTTAGAAAAGCCATCTTATCTGTTACATCAACCGGCTTCTTGCTAGGACACGCATCAAGAGGCTTTACATCGTTACGGTCACATACTCGTCCTTCATCAGCGTATGCTTTCGTGATATAATTGACAAATCTCTTATCTTCCGAGCGTGCTTTAGGTAGAAACGAAGAATCCGAATGTCTCGCACGCAGACCACTAGTAGCTTCCGTATTATTTCCTGTTTTAGCCTGATAAGCTAATCTTCCAAACCTACTACTAGCTATCTTAGCACGAGACATAATAAATTCCGTCAATTCGTTAAAATTGGGCTCTCTCTCCTCTTCGTCCCACTTGAATACTAGCTCTGCCCACTGGGCTTGCATTCGACGAGGTAAGAGCCTTACTATTCGTTCTAAAGTAGCCATAGAGTTAAGTTCAGCTGTACAATTTAACTGTTCTAAAGTTAAAGAAGCATTCTGCATTTTAATGGCCAAGTTCGTCAATGATTCAGGATCATTAAATTCTACATTCCCAGTTCTAAATAAGTCCTCTAAGGTTTCTCGCGCTATTACATGCGTCTGTCCAAAGAGCTGTTTTAGAATGGCCTTAGCTCTCTTATATCCTGATTGTGGATCCATAATAATACAGCCTTCAATCGCATTTTTTGCTTTTCCCTTACAATAATGAATTAAATACAATAAACGCACTTGATCATCCTTGATTCGAGGTTCTATAAACGTCTCTATCTGTCGTATGAACTTAAAATAGTCGCGAGACCTTCCATCAAAATATGAAAGTTCAACCTTAGGTAATTCTAAACCCTCTATCGATGACTTACAATAATAAATATCAGACATAACATGTGGGTTACCCATAAAAAGGTTATCATCAACGACTTGCCTAGAGCCCTGTGATCCGTCGAGCTCTTCCACCGTCCTCATGTGTGATTTTTTTCGGTTTGACATCATAAATAAAGTTCAATAAAGACGGTAACAATACAAAATAGAGTAATTCCAAAATTCAGTTCAAAATTACGATAAACGATTAAATTCCAAATGTTTCCTTGTAATTCTTAATAATCCGAATAGTTCCACGAAAGGAGAAAATTCCACAAAGTATAATTCAAAATAGAAGAAAATTCCACAAGGTATGATCCACGAAAGATGAAATTCCACAAGGTATAGTCCACGAACGGAGGAAATACCAGACTGTAGAATCTATTTCGACGGTGGCTGTCCTAATTGCTTCCAATAGAAACACTCCTGTACGTTACTCCTAGATCCAGGTCCCAGCCAAATCAAAAGGTCAAAATTTCTAGGAGAAAACGTCTCTTATTAATATAAAATGGAAATACAGAGGCTTACGGTATTTTTGTTTCTTCCAGGACTAAATTACTCCGTAGAGTATCTAGTACAATAGCTAGTAAGTGACACTAAGTCCAGCAGCCACCGCGTCTATCCAAAAATGTGGCGGTAGCCATATTATATCAAATTTAAACAATATATGTACAGTTCAAAAGCAAACACAAAAACTTCAATATAAGTACAAAATATAGAAAGAATAACAACATACAATGGTAAAAATCTCAAATTGGAATCAAATAAAATACCAAAAATGTCAAGAGAAAAAGTCCATCATGTCATAGCAAAAATATGTAAACATGGAGGGATTTTCCAAAACACAAAACATTCAAAAAGAATTCTACAATTACCACTGCCAAATCCACTTCCCTTACAGTGAATTTGAGTGGCAAATCCGAAAACCTCAAAAAAGTCCCATAAACATACAATGTCTCGGGGGAAGAGTTGAACTGTGCAGACGCTATCGACTGATTCATGTGTTTCAGTATCTGGTGCATCCATTACCGGAAAGCTAGTCAATCAGTGCTGGAAGACTCAAGGAAACAGTTGACTGAAACCGATGAAGCCCTGTTAACCCCATAAAATGGATTATCACTTAGGGGGTAAATTCATTTTCTGAATTCCATTAGGCGGTTTAGTTCGGCTTTATGAAGAAGATGTAGCTCCGTTCGGTCGATATACAAATTAAACAAAAGGTTAGTAAATAGCTGGGCCTGCCGCACGACTCGGCCACTAGGTTTATCGATGCCCAGATAAGCGATGATGGCTTGAAATAAGAATCTGTGCGTTCAGTGATTCGAGGCCCTGAAAGCGGATGATCCTGACCTACTAATTAGGGAAGCAGCACAAACAAATCTCTTCCTGTACGATTTCTGAACATATGCCATCCCTGTCTGGTGCTATACACACGAGTGTAGCGTCTTCGCCCATTCTGCTCGTTACCAACAAAAGAAGAGGTTGGAAATGGTTATCTACAGGCAGCCTTCCTTGCAAAGTAGCAGCCGAGATGATTGATGACCGGCTATATGTGATTTCTACTTTTATGTTATGAGTAGATGCAGTGCTCAAACTTTCAAGGGGACTGATAACGCCTGTTCATTTAAAACTTAAGGAATTAATTTTTAGTCTGCTGTAGTGAACGGGAAGCCAGTGGCTATTGAGTAGACGGAGTTCACCCCAGAGCGGAGGGTCCAGATAGTAGGAAATACACAAGACGAGACATTGTCTTAGGGCGGTTTGGAACAGTCTAACGAGGAAGAAGCCCTATGGAAGCTGTTCAGTGCGATATCTGAAACTCCAGTGTTGAGTAAAAGTGGCACACCTGCACGTGTAGCGTGACTGCTGGATTGAGCCCTTCATTTTAGTTCTTCTTAGGCTAAAAAGCTATATTGCTCCAGCGGACATGGATGAGGAGCGTGACTAGTGACTAGTACCATGAATAAGCTCATTATACTGATTATGGTCAAATTCTCGAACTGTCAAGGTGTGAGGTACAAGCACATAGGAAATACAGTGAAATGTTAGTAGTTCTAAGGGTTTTATGAATGGTGTTTTAACTAATTTTGAATTGTTTAGTATTAGGAGTAGTGGTAAACACTATTCTGATTGTTTTGTACCTCAATTTGTGAGGACAGACTGAAAACGAGTAGTGTAGATGAGTCCCATGCCAAGTCAAAATAGTCAACCAGTGCTTCCAGGTTTTCAGTAGTGGTCAAAAATTGATTGGTTCATGACATTGAACATCACTGGCTCTGAAGATCAGTATTTGAAAACTAAAGACTTAAACAAATATTTACTGCGATAAAATCCGTAAATCTTTTAATCTAGAGATCATTCATTGTTGTGGTGGTGTTTCGTTCTCTGAGCTGTATGTTTTGGTTGTGTAGCTTTCATTGTTCTTCTAAACAACAGTATCAGCACACATTTCAGATTGTTTCACTTTTCAATTAATGCTACGGGAAGTTTTACAGGTAACCATATTTACTATCTATTCAACCTACGGAGAGCTTGCAGTTCTTTGAAAATATTAGGAGAGCTTGAGTATTATTGTTTATGGCCTCTCAGTTTCAGCAATAGGGACAGTTAGCGGGTCGAATTGTGACAACTCTTGCGGATTATTTTCTGTTGAAGACGCAGCTTTTCCTTGAGAGTGGTCATTGATGGGGCTGATACCGCCTGTTCGGGTAGGCCGTTCTAGTTATTTACCACTCGTTTTGATAAGCGGAATCTCACTCTGAATTTATTGTTCGCGGTTTTTGGACCTTCTGTCAGTGTCCTCACAAGTTAGTTCTGAAATGGGCGAAAATACAAGACATATTCGTACCTCAATCGTTATTCAAGATACCGAAAGCAGAAATAAGATCACACTGCGCGATTCGATGGGATAAGGGGAAAAGGTCATGTTGTTTTTAGCGCTCATCGTAAGAGAGTTCGGAGAAACGTCTCACAAACTCAGTTAGCACTTGCTGAACACGTTCATGTGCTACTGAATCATTGGTTCGACATGGTCCAGCTGCTTGGTTTTAATACTCCAGGCGAGGTGTCATATAGGTGTGGCTTAGAATCCAAAATATATCCGCGTCAAAGCATTTGAATGCTCAGCGTAGTGATCAAAACACTTGAAAAACTTGGCTACTTCAACATGAAAATGTGCAGTTGCTTTGAAGTCATGCCTCACCATTACTCTTGAGTCTTTTTGCTCCTCGTGGTGATGTGCTATCGACAATATACTGGTAGGTGGTTGCATCTTCGATGATCCTCAATACTCAATGCTCTCCAAATTTTGGTATAACAGTGTCGACGAATCAAACAGCCTCGACACAACTTTTGGCCGGTTTCAGTTCAAAGTGTCCAGTTTACTCTCATGCTCTGCCTTCGGCTATACGACTTGGTAACTTAATACGGAATATTTTCTCAAGTAAATTAATTACTATGCTGATTAGACTGACATTTTGACATATATTCATGTTTTGTCTCTTACCGTACTTAAATATATATGGCTAACCATTGAATCTTTCCAATCCTTAGCGAGTTGAGTCTGATACAAACTCACAAACAACTGCCAACTGACTAGAATTAGACAGTCGAGTTGCTAGACACCCACTCATTGGACACTACAGAACACCTGGAACCGTACCGAAAGAACAAGAACCAAGGGCAAAGAAATCAATCGGTCTATACTAGTTCGTGATAAAGATATTGAATATATTGATAGCTGTACAGCGTGGTGACTGGTTCTGAAATAATGTCCACGCTTCTGAGGGTAGCGCTCTACATCATAAGTGTTAAAATTACTTGATACAGTATATTCTCTTAAGTGAATAATATGAGATGATGTTCAAAATATATTGGATGTTGGAGTTGTTTTGTTTGAGTATTTATACTTGAACGTTCTCAATTGAATTCAAAGATGTTCAACTTGACAGTTGGGGCGATCGATGTAAGTGTTAACCTAACTGTTTATACTCTTGTAGGCAATAAATAGCGGCAAGAATGTCGAAGAGCCGGTTCTCAAACTATTGGTAGCTCATAATAATTGTTGTAATAGTATGTCAGGGGTTTAAAAGTGTCCCAGGTGGTGGCAGTGGTCAAAATCGTTATAGATTACTGCTCACCGATGGCGTGAAGACTCATTCATGTAGGTTTTGAATTTCTAACCAATGCCTATAGTTGCTATGCTTGCCACACAGTTAAACCACTTGATTGATGAAAATAAATTGGTTAACAATACTGTAATTCGCGTTAGAAAACATGTCTGTAATAACATCCAGAATAACAAGTATATTCGTTCTGTGAAAGTAAATAATTTCTAGAGTTGTTCTTATCGTTTTGGATCTTGATATACTTGGAACAGATGACTCATCGGGTGAGTTGATATTATGCCTTAGTACATATGCCACATGTTTTTATTTATCTATAATTGGGGTACCTCGGACATACCACTCCTACGTATATTTCACCTATCAAAATAGTTTGGAAAACAGTCTTGTGTTGTTGGAATAGTTAGCATGAGTCAGTCAACCTCTGAATTCATCCAGATTCAGGCGTTCTGCAAGTGTCTGAATCGAACCAGGCATTAATGCAGGCCTTGGTCGGAACCGTAATAAGTATTGGAAGCCGTCCAGTCGGGTCCTAAAAATAATTCAACTAGGAAGCCATGTCTAATCAGACTAAATCGGTAGCCATGGCTTAGATGTGTCCATTCTATAGATTTCGAATTTCAATATTGCTTCACACTTACTGTTTAACTTCCTTTATTTTAGAAGTTCGGTCACCATACATCGTCTTCTATCTCCGCAGTTGTAAATTCAACGCGTCATTTATTTTACTTGTCCTTGCGTAATGTGTTGTTTTGCTCCAGTGCACATTCGTGCCAATGTGTTGTGCGTAACTATCCTAATTAGTTCAAATGTCACAGAAGTACTTATCAGAATAACTGGGCACACATGTATCTATCGGGGTCAGTTTTCCTGCTAAGATCCTCATATTGAGTGTTTTGACGCGCTTGGTTTCCAGAGCAGTTTTTTCAGACGTTTGGGGACGGTATACATTTCATGTAATGTGGGTTAATGTAATTAGGCGTGTGGATCGTCAAGAGATGCGTTCTGTGGCTGACCCCAACCAGATAGTTGATACCTACCGACATGTCTTAGTCCACTTGTCAGTAACTCCATGCATTTGTGCCATGTTTTAGTCTGGCTGCCCCCTAGCTTTTTTCCAGACTACCCTTACACCAGGCATCATCGCTCGCCGGGGAAGTCGGTGGTTGGGCGTTCATTATGTGTCCCAGCCACCTCAACTGATGAAGTTTTTTGACGTTATACCTTTTTCTTAACCACAACATCGCTTACTCGATTGTCATAGGATATACGATATACACCGATGATCAAATACTAATAGCCTACAGTTATCCTCTACGCTTAGTGAACATGTTTCACAGCCATAGAGTAGGACGGACCGGAACGCTGCACAGTAAACCCGTCCTTTGGTCAGCAGACGGATAACTCGCCTACACCATAAGTGACGCTAGTTGACAAAATCAATCGAGACAACTCTATTCGCGCTGAGATTTCGTCAGACATCAGGATTAATGAGACTGTCAAGATTAGTAAAGTAGTCAACACGCTCAACTACTTCACTCACGATTACTGGTTTAGGTGTCCATGCAAGTCAATTGTGAAGCAACATGTTGCATTTGGATGGGGAGAATCGAATCCAGAACATGCCTGCGTTGTAGTTTGGAGTGGTCGGAATGCTCTGCATCGTCATATTCTGAGTCAACGAGCGAGTCTCGTGTTAGAAGATCAAGCTCTGAGAAGTGAGACGATGAAAGTGTCGTCTCTAAAAGCAAACCAATGACGAAGTTAAAAAAGAAATCGTTTTGCTAGATAGTCTCACCAATAGTCGTACTTTTAGTGCCGGTTTCTTCGATAAGTCAGAATAGCTGTCCACTGTTACCTTTTGCTACTCCTTTTTCCATCGCTTTCTTTCACTACCTACCACTGTTCACAAACCTTGCCTAGGTTTCTTATCAACCAGTGCGTAAGCTTGTTAATCTCCGCATCATGTTTAGAACCAAACGGGATGAGTTTTCGAGAATCTATTGGTACAGCAGATGTTATTGATATCCATCGTTTCCCCCTAATCTTAGTAGTAGATATCTCTGCTGTTTCCACATCTTTATGAGTATATTTCCAAGTTGCCTTGGGGTGGGGATCACTTACACGGCTGCCTAACTTTTTCCAGTTGTACCCGAAATATACTCTTGGCTTTGCTATGGTTAAGTAGAACTGTGTGGTTTACTTACAGTGTGTTCTCTACGTCTGGTAAGACGCAAATAAATATGCGTTTGTAGTGTGGCATGATTTCAATTTGAACATGTACTCCAGAATAAACGACAGTCCTCCATCAAGTCTCCATCGGTGGCAGTGAGGTCTAATAAACGATTATGCTCGGGTCCTGTATGCGCGTTTCGAGGGCGCAGCATACATCTATGGCACGAGATAATAACGTTCTTGCTAAGGAAGCCTATTCTATTTAGCACAAGTTCCGAACTCCTAAAGCTTCTACATGTAGTTTAGATCGGGGTTTCAGGAGACCAGGAATAACGATTCGTGTACTCGAATAGTTTGCATCGGTTGTTTGAAGTGATCAAGATGTTTTTTCTCATCAGGTAAAAACACCTGTTATAGAGCTCTCTTTATAAATCCCATCTATTCCTATTGTTTAGTATTCTCTGACAACAATACACTCGACAAGTCCCCAAATCAGAACACATTTTAACGGGAAAGATTTATTATATTGCAAATAGCAAGGTTAAACGGAAGTAAGAAGGCAAAGGCGAGATAGAAAACAACGTTAGTATCTTTAATAGTTTTTACACGAGAAGCTTCTGGAATATAATCCACGTGATCGACTAGCGCTGATCGATTAGATATAGCCAATCAATGTGCAGCTAACAACACGAGTATCGATCTCCAAGTATCGATCAGGCGCTGATTGAATAGGAATTAGCCAGTCAGCGCGCAGCTAATGCAGTCATGCTTTATTCCATTTATGCCCCACCAACAACTCCAAAGTGCTATAAAATATGGTTACATTGTGGTCTGTGGAGAGATATCGGTCAAAATTGTCATATATTTGATATGCTTTTGACAATGAGTATTCTTAGCTAAAATTTTGTCCAGTTAGTTTGAAATTTCTTTGGTTTTTGCGATAGGTTTAAAAATATTTATTACTTCTGTATAATCAGGTGGTTTGAAGTCCGAACCAACATCTGAAATAGCCAAACCTGCCACAACCACTTCTCATTCGTTAGAAAACGAACAAAAAACTCCACCCAAGTCCTCTAGTGGTCCATTCTCTGGTGGTCAGCCAAATACCCCTGGAACACCAGGCTCTGGTCTCCCACGTATATTTCCTATACAAAGCCTCAATCCATATCAGAATAGATGGAGTATACGTGCTCGTGTATCACAAAAATCTGCCATCCGTACTTGGAGCAAACAAGGTCGTGATGGGAAGTTGTTCAACTTTACATTAGTTGATGAAAGCGGTGAAATCCGGGTTACAGCGTTTAATGCTGAAGTAGACAAATTTTATGATACGATTGAGGTAAGTAGTTTGTTCATCATTCGAATAAATGTCTAAATCTCCACTCAGTTGATTCGTTTCTAACGTTGACTTAATAAACAGAAAAAAAGATGAGATGGCTATATTGACGTTAGTAATCGACGTCTTTATTTGGTCTCAGTTCGGATAGCAACTTCTAGTTATTTCTACTACTTGAATAATATTGTCGAACCGTAAAATTTTCGATTGCTGCTAATACTTCTACTACCTCTACTATTAGGTGTTTTAAAATGACAATTGCATCTCTGTGGTAATGTGGTATAGCAGCTTGAACTGATGTACGTACGTACTTACGAGGTGTTATGTTGTTGTTGACTGACTGAAATAGTTCTTGTTTGGTTTTAATGAATAAAACTCCCTCACTGAAGAATGTATTAAAAAAATTTCTGAAAGCAGAACTTATTACTTACAAGGCTTTAATCGTCAGATTCAATTGTTGTCGCCAAGTAGTAATGCGTATACAGTTATTAATTAAAGAGAATATAAATAGCACACTTTTATTTTTAGACGGAACCTACTCATTCCTCTCAATTTCACTCTCTCGTCTTTCAGTTAGAAGTCGAATAACTGCGAGTTTTAAGACTATCGAGATAGTGCTGTTGAAGTTAATTCCTTTGCATGAAATCCATATTTGATGTTCAGATAACTGTTATAATTTATCGAGGTCATCTGTAGATAAGTTCGAATAACTTTTTATTCAGATTATATACTTCTATTTTGCATCAGAGTATTATGGAGGTCGTAGGTTTTACCTTGAAATCATGAATGAATCATTGTTAGACCACCATTGGAAACCTGGAAGCACTGAACGGCCGTTTCGTCCTCGTATGGGTGGGACTCATCAGCAGAGAGCATCCATGACTCTTGCTACGCGCAGAATTTGAACCCAGGACCTTCATTCTAGCACGTGAACACCTAACCTCTGTTTGTAATTTTTATATGGATGAATCCTGTTTTTAACGATAAGACGTAGTAAAAACATCGTTATCATTACTACTACTGTAGTGAATGAGAACACAGGTGGGGCAACCGAATTGTATTTAACGAAAATTACAGAGTTACTCAGTAAAATTGGAAAACCATATCGTAAATCGTTCATTTGCAAAATAACAGTTCATCATATCGAACTGGACTGTTTCTGTTGCAAAACATCAATCCATTGTCACTCACTATTCATGCGTTTCATACAAATTCCATTGTTTTCTTGATCTTCCCCCATGTTCTGCTGCCAGACATTACGTTGACACTCACGTCATATACTACTTATAAGTAGCTCGCACCACAGCACCGCACTACCTCTCTATTCGGAAATGTTGAACTGGCATTGTGACAATTCTCACTATGATGTGGCACATTTAAAGTGTGTGTATCCAGAAAATGGATACTATTAGTATTTATTCAGCTCATTCACTAGGTACAGGATTCGTGTAATTTGCTTTGGATCAGATTGTAAATGTGTGAGGTGGTTAGTACTGCTAACCCTTCGTCCGAAACGATATGATTAGCATCAGAGTTTGAGCCTGATTCTTAACAGATCACTAACTACACTAAGTTGACATTAGGTCTGTTTGTTCAGCAATTTTCATCGGCTGTCTTGTTTTTATACATCATTTCTGTAGGTAAATAAAGTGTATTATGTCAGTCGAGCAAACTTGAAAGCAGCTAATAAACAATTCAATACAACAAACAATGATTATGAAATGACACTTCATAGTGATAGTCAAGTGTTGCCTTGTGAAGATGCCGATACTACTTCTTTGCCAGAAACTCATTTCAATTTTATTCCAATTGGAAAATTGGATACACAATCGCCTGGATGTTTTGTCGGTAAGAATTGATTACTTACTTACTGCCTGTGATCATTTTTTAATGCCTAATAATAATTATAATTAACTAACAAGGATTTTGATACTTTAACCACCGACTGCCGCGACGAGCTATGTTTTGTGGTGTAAGAGTAGGTTGGAAGAAAGTTAGGGGCGGCCAGACCAAAACATGGCAGAAATCCATGAAGTCTCTGACAACTGGACTGAGTCATGTTGGTAGATGTAGGCTATCTGATTGGGGTCCGCGAGATGATAATAATCAATGGTTAGAGACCTTGAACGACATGGCTCAGAATCGCTTGCAATGGTGCAGGTGCATCCACTCTTTGTGTTCTCTCTAATTCTAACCTGAATTCCTCATAATCTCTATCTTTCTCCTAAATTTATCTCACTGAATGATACTTTTCGAATTATATCTTCGCTCCCTTATCTTCTCCAGTGCTGACAGTTACGTTTCTGTGCTGGCGTGGTATGGCAACCCGGACTGATCTACTTATGTACGAAGTTCCGTGTTGTATCTGTCTGTCTGTCTGATACTTTATGTTACTATCGTTACATTTCGGGGAAAGGCTTTCAAAAATTTTTACTCAATATCATTAAATGTACAAATAAGTTATTCGAACCAATCAATCAATCAATCAGTAGCAACGTAGAACTTCATACGTACGTACGTACGTACGTACATTAGTTCATGTTGCCATACCACATTAGAAGTTATTCGAATACTCTCTTCATAAGCTTCGAATTTGGGTATTAAATATACGAACTAGTAATTTTGTAGCTAACTGTCAATGTATATATAAAAAGCTTCGAATCTAATAATACATTTCTAATTCTTTTTCGTATCATATGAAAAAAATGTCATAAATTATTTTCTACATAATTTTTGAACGCTTAGACATTGTTGGGGTTGTACATGAATGTGGTGAAGTACAAACAATCACTGCTAAAGCATCTCAACGTGAATTACGTAAACGTGAATTAGGCCTGGTGGATAGTTCTAACTGTTTAGTGCGTCTTACACTATGGGGTGAAGAAGCAGAGAATTTCGATGGTGCCAGTCATCCTGTGATTGTTATAAAAGCAGCAAAAATATCTGATTTTAATGGTATGTTGTTATTTCCTAATTATTTTTTTATTTTAATGTTTGAATACGGTAGAATTTGACAAGATCTTATTCATCACTGTACTACTCCTCATTCATTCATTTCGACGAGATTGGAAAAATACTAATCATTTATCCGTCACTACTGGCTGTGCACTACTCGGTCTTATTGAATATTTGTTAAGCTGTGTGATCTGTTGAATAGTGGGAATCTTGTTTATAGTAGCATAAGCTATAATCCGCAACTATTTTTAGTGATCCCCAATTAAATGTGATGTAATACAGTAAGTATATCGTCTCAATATCTAGTTTGTGTTATAAAGGCCAATGTGAAAGCAGTTCGTGATTGTGTGGTGAATCGATAACCGTTTAGTTCCATGAGCTTTCCAAGTTGTAGTCATCAACTAGCTGCCAGCCGTAAGTTTTTTTTCTGAGGACGAAATTATAACGCTGTTAACAAA
>CALYCR020000062.1:0-20543 GCA_944470395.2 Schistosoma turkestanicum | reverse complement strand
CAACAGAGCACGAATGTACATGGAGTTCAAAATGTACGTTTGCTTATAAGAATGAATATTTCTATCATATTAATCGCGCTTTTCTTCACCACTACTCAAAAAATGAAGAAAAGACATACAGTATAGAAATTACCAAAGTGACTATGTCGACGTTGAAACAAAATTCACATTTATTCTAACTGAAATATGTAAATGCTTGCATGTAATACATATCACATTGTTAAAATACGTGTTCAATGTTATAATGAAGGGATTATGTGTATTCTTTGAAACAGCGAGGACGTAGATGGAGCAGAACTGAAAGAGTTTTGAATGATAGACCATTTCAATAAGAGGTGACTACACTAGAATTTTCATCGTTAATACTGAGGCAACAACTGTTTATTAGAGGTTTCGAAGGATTGGAAGGAACTGGCTCCATACAACTCACCTGAAAACAATGTTAAACACTCTGTGATTTCGAGCAAATCGCTAAAAACGTATCCTTAATTTCCGACGTCTGGCGGTTTGATTATATCGCTTTTTAGGCGAATGAATATTGATACATTTCACCATATAGGTAAACAAAGATATTTAAAAGGATTGAACAAAAGGTAGTTACTGTTATGCCGTTTTGGCGGAGGTTCTAATAGCGCGAGAGGCGACTGACTATGAACATTACTAAAGACCAATTGTACCCCCGTAACTAAGTGTGATATTTTCCATTATTCAACGAGAGACTAAACGGCCTAATCCATTATTGAGATATATTTGCTCGCGAAGCAGCGTTATCGAAAGTATATCGAAACGGTACCAGAGAAGAAGGACGAGCAGTTAATCAAAATCGCAGCAAGGCATTCGGAAAGTTTGTGATTATGCGAATCAGCGTAGAGTGCAGTCCAAACATATACAGGAACCATTGGTTAAAATGATGAGACATTCTCTTTTCCACTTGAAAAAGTGAAGTAACAGTAAATAATTCAAAGTAAAACGATTTTTAACTTATGGGTTTTCTGGAGATATTAGTCCTAGTTAGGCTTTTCTACAAACGCGTCTCAACTATCATCTTTATTACCCACATGAATACTAGCGATCTTGTCTTAGATAAGTGTAATAAACCATTTCGTCTGACAGCATATACCGGACGGAAGATAGCAACTTGTTATTGTTCAATAAATCTCGTTTCATTGTCCGCTTTCCGACAACCAATAATGACTGAAAACACCTTGAGCGTTTTCAGGTAACCGCATTATGCTAATGAACTATGGGAACATTAGTAAAGGAAAATACAGGACGAATAACTAAACAGCGTACTGACCTCAAAGATGCACAGATTAAAAATGAATGACATTCTCGAGGTATGTAACAAGTGAAGGTAACGTTGTCTAATAAAACCGTTTGCTGATCACGCTTTTATACACTGCCACACATAAACGTGATCATTTGATTAGCTTCATTGATAACTTGTTATAATAATTCGATAACATTATCAACTATCTATACTAGTAAGTTAGCCGACGGAGCGATCGATCATCTTTAATATTTTTGGTATTTTGGTTCTTGCATACACTACGTCATTCTTCAGTACAAGACACTAGGCTCAATCGCCTATACTTTTTTCTTTCTCATGTATGTCTGCCTAAATAAACGATAAACTCTACTGAAAGTCAGTCATATCTCTAGATCCACTAATCTATGTCTCCAACAATTTTTCGATGTAGCACATATATTTATAAATTTGCGGCTCTTAAATAACTGTGGTCAAGTCGCCTCAATTCAGGCAGGGTTTCATAGAATCTAAGACATCATCTCCTGATAGGTCGTCAAGCATCACTATTACCACCATTGCAGGTAAACATGACTGATATCCAGGGATTCGCTCTTTGAAAAGTGCTTCTTATCATCAATAAACAGAATTACGCACACATTTAGATTCATGTTGTAGAGAAAATGGTGATAACGACCATTCGACTAACTAAATACACAAAGTAATACGAGAACATTGAAAATTCCACATGTTTCCATTATGATTTGCCTTATATCTACATTCTCCGATTAGACATATAAGGTTGGCTAACTGAGAGGATGTTTAATCGTTTCCGTATATAAGTACTGTCACGCGTTCGTTGATATGGTTTACTGTACTGTTCATTGATTAGGTTTATTGTATTTTAGACTGGTTTACGGAATTCGTTTTTTTTGCATGATTTCGCTTTGTTAAGTGGTCCAAAGTTCAATATTATTGTAATCACTTGTAAATCAGTGTTTGTTTTAAAGTAACTAGTGTATAAGGTTATAAATTTCGGTGATTGTGTGGAATTGTATTGAATGAACGTTGGGGAAGCTTGATGTGAGTTTGTGAATTTTCAGAACATGATTTGCTAGTGCTTTAATTTTACTGATTTCATTTAGTATTTTATCGCACTAAATTCATGAAAACAATAAACTGACCAATTCCTTGAATATATGTGAGTAGGTTGATAGAAAGATAGGCAGATATGCAGATACACAACGTAGAAAGATAGATTAGTAAACAGGTAGATAGATAAAGAAACCTAATAGTTACTCTTCGTCAATTTTGAACTGATTACAACAGTGCATAACTTACTACTTGTCTGACGTCTATAATATTTTTTTGGAATGTACATCAGTTCATAAAGCGTTAAAAGTCAGAGAAGTAAGTGCAACAATAGGTATTCAGGTCATTTATTTATTTCCATATAATGATTTATCGTGATTAATAAAATCTAACATTTTCGCCAATTCAGTTGAAATTGGACTCAATCATTTTATCCATTCTAATTAATTCAACCATGATAAAATGGGCATTCAGTTCAATGTCAGAAGCAAGTAAGAAAAGCATATGTGACAGGACAACTTGGTGTACGTAAGTTATTGATGTTGATTTAAGACTGTTGCATCATACCGGACAGATTCAACTCAACTGGATGGACAGAGCCACGCCTAGCATCTGCTTTTATTTTATTGTGAGTTATGAAAGTTGACAATAATTAAATATTTTAATTCGAACATAATTTTATGGATCACATCCTCAACTGATCAATCAGATGTGATTATCTATTCAATAGACAATCCAACAACAAAATGAAAGTGAAGGCATCCTAGTAGAAAATGTTTGCAGTTTATAAATGACTAATACCTGATCAATATGATAATCCTTTACCGATTATTATCATTGTCGCATTATATGATCATCCTCAGAATATATCCATATAATAAACGTAACTCATCTTAAATTCTGACCACTTTTTGACTGTTTTTATTAAAGAGTAAACTGCTACGGACTAGTATTATGCTCAATCAACAAGTTGATTTATTTTGTTTTACTTTTTTATTCACATAACAGAAGCATCGCTCTAATATTGACACAAATTATAATATTCATCAAAGCATTGCATACCGCTTCTACAAGGAATAACGTCTTTATGATTATAACAGTAAGCCGAACATGATTTCAAATGATATTCATGATTTCATATATATATACATTGAGCCTCCAGAGATTTATTTCTGATTTCATCTTTGTCAGAATTAAATTTATCAAACACCCATAATGAAATGCGTATCTCGGAATATCAAATGAATCAGAGGTAACTGTGAGTTCGATGATAGAGAAATTTAGATCGCAGTTGGACAGCAGACATTGGGTGAACATAACGGGAGGATGCACGAACAGATAATCAACTGATTGTCAGAATCTCTTTTTAAATTGCAGTGGCGATACTGTAAACGTGCTGGAGAACTAAACTAAATTTACTTCAGTCTTCTTGATTTGTATTTGCCGCTCGATGCTTAGTTAACCTTCCACATTGTGTATGGCTTCACTTGAGGCTTTAAAAGGAAGTTCTACCCAGCTGATTAGGTTGCTTTCTGCTACACAAATTTTTTTTATTTTCCATGTGAGATGATGAAGTTACATTCACACTTATAATGAATATGCACATTTGTCGAATAAACAACTCTGAATTTCCGTACTGCACACCCGGATGAGCAACATCTAACATACATTTCAATACTATACCAAGAAAATTTAACTCAACATAATTGAAGACAGTCATTAAACAGTTGTTATCGGATTTGATAAAGGACTTACATTAAAATGACATATTTTTGTTCACTTTTCAGTTGATTATTATGATTGTCGGTGTTGCATTATTGACTTTGTGTGGTGCGTGGTATGAACAGGTCATTGCGGCAATGATGTCATTCTCAGTCATGATCTTTGCTATTGAATTAGTTCTCGGAATGAAAGGTTCTACAGGAAGATGGCGAATGCTATTATTTTCACTTTGGTGTGTATTTATTACACTTGGACTGGTCTGCAGCATTTTGAGTATTATCGAGATGAGTCAGTGTAAAGTAAGTTATCCGGAGGTTCCAAATTCAACGTATAAAAGTAATTACTGATTTGTTGTTACACATCAATTTTGAATGTCACATTATCACTAACAGTTATGAAATATACACGACATTTAGATTTATGCTTCATATGCTTCATTTATTTATTATGTGCGGATGCTAAAAATAAATTGATTTTCAATCATTTTGTAAAGTTGACCATACAGAAACATTGTTACCTATTTTGCAGTTTTTTTGTGAACAAAAAAATATTCGTTGTACAGAAGCGATGATTTCTTATGTTAAACTGAGACTGACGAGGATGTCCAATCTGCCATAGTACAGTCATGTCAGTCAGCAAATCTGTGGATGAATAATATTTTAGGAATGAAGATCACAAAATGATTTGTAATTAAGTATTTTCTTACATTTTATTCTAGATTGCGTTTCCCGTTTTGTCGGCTATTTGTTGGTTAACAGCAATGTTAATCGTAAGTTTCTGATGGAATACCTAATTCGGATGTATATGTTTATACATACACATTATGAATCGTAAAACATCGTTCTCTAAAGTGAGAGTGCATTCATAAAACCCACACAAGAAATATCCATGACAGTTTTGACACCATATGATAAACGCTTGAGAGCGAGATGTTGATTAGAATGGATTTGAGAATTTCTTTGTTTTTTCGTCTTTAAAATGGATTCTGTCTGAGAAAATTGGTTTATTTAAATATTCGAACAAATCGCTGACTGGCTATTTGCAGAATTTATATCTTGTCAGCGTGTTAGGCATTATATATTCTCTCCATCGGTGAATTAACCTTATTGTATCACATGAATATCAAGTGTTTTATTTCCTTATTTATTGTCAGACTAAACATGACTGGTTTTACAATTACAGGTGATTGCACTGACAACATATTATTTGGTGAAATACCAGGAACTGGAAGAATACTCAATTTTTTATATAAGATTTATAATTTCGTTTGAATTTTTGATACTGCTGATTATTTCACAATTGCATGTCAATTTCATCTTTCATTGTTGTCATTATACTGTGCTTTCTAGTTAAAGTAATTATGTACCATGATCAATAACTGATTGCTTTTCATTTAATACTTTGATAAATGTAAACGTGATCTTGATTTTAAATGGTGAATATCTTACAGGTCATCACAATCTGTAATTAGATTCAATTGAATTACAATTAACGCCCCTAATTGCAATAATAATAGCATCTACTCCGTACTACAGTGTGATGTTTATTTGATTCAGATAGTCATCATTGAGACATTAGTTGATTACAGTATTACAGTTATGCCAACAGATGAATCGAGTACTTGAAACATTTAGCTGCTTGCCTCTCTTGAAACTCAACAAATCATCCCGTACATGACGAGTGTCTGTAAAATTAAAGTGCAGTAAATTTTGACCTGAGGACTTAATACAGTGGGGTTGTTTATGGAGATCGAACGAATCCATCACTTCGCCATAATTTCTAAACAGTGATGAAATCATGATTTTCTGTACTCAAAATGTGTTTAAGCTGCGCAATTTGATAACATAAGCTACAAACATTAGCACAGAATTCCTTCAATCATGTGCAACGATTCAGAGTGTATATTGAATGGTCTAGGAATTGTTTGTCTCCGATATTTCTTAAAATAAAGACCCTTAAGCAATAGAATCGTTCACGGTTTTTTTACTTCGTCTCATTCAATCAAACGAGAGCATCTTAAACTTTATGGTTCAACCATGAAGTTGTTGCTTGCATCAATGGCACCAGACCATTGTTCGATTTTGTTCTGACAAGCACTACATTCGTATGCCATCAGTTATCAAGTACATTCGACTTACGGTAAAGGAAGAAACCAGCATTTATTCATCAATGAATCATGAGGGATAGAATGCCTAATCAATTATCTGACGGAACGCAAGTAAAAAATAGTCTGATTGGAAGCAACTGAATATATTCTCTTCAACAGATAGTTTTCAGGAAGTATTCATCAACTTCATTGTGCTGAAGTTAATTTGTATTAACTTTCTCTTTTATTTAAAAAGGCAGATCCACCTACTTTAAGTGTATTTGTGTTTTCGGCTGTCGGAAGATGAGAACAGTGCAGTGCAAGAAGGTCCAAACCTAATTTACACATGCGTTGATACTGTGTCCATGTAGAGAGAACGCTTTGATAAGCTAGATTGCATTTCAAGTAATTTAGGCGGTGCAATTCTAATGATAAGTGTGTAATGAACAATTTCATAACGATATATTAATATTTTGTTCTCTTTTTACAATATATATTGAAAGATATCATAGTTCACAATGAAATTATATTTTGGAAACATTTACAAGTTTAAGGAATGATAATCATGTGAATGATGATTGGATGATACCTCACGTTATTTGAACAAATGATCGAAGAAAAATCGCTGACTGATAATTTACAGGATTTATTTCATATGACTGTGTTATACATCAGTGAAACCCCTTTATTGTATCAAGTTAATATGACGTTAATATGACGGATGATCAATAATTGATTGCTATTCATAATATACACTGAAAATATCTATCTACTATTCTCTTTAAATATAATGATTAACTACTGGACTTTCTGTATCATGTGCATGAAACCTAACTGTAGACCATTGACGTAGATTGATAAAAAGTGCATACAATTTGGATGAAATACGTAACATAACAGTAGTGTTTTCTTTCGATAGTTTCAAAGTTTCAGATATTTTGCAAGCGTATGTAGAAATAAAAATCAAACTTAATATAAACGACAAGTGATTAAAGTGAAATGAATGAATGATGAGACGCTACACAATATTGGAGATTAATAACAGTAATTGTTCGATTATTCGGCGGTAAAAAAACTGTAAAACTTTCGTTTGATCAAACCACTTACCATGAAGAGCTCTGAAACACCAAGTAGTTATGACGATATATGAATAATTGAATCATAAAAATCGAAATTTCAAGGTGAAAATAGTAGGTGATCACCACACCTCATGAAAAACGTACTTTAATAAAATAATGTTAACCATTTTTTTCATCTATAACATTCATCTTAAACGGAAAAAATGGAAATCAATATGGCGACAGAATGGATTGATTCAAAAGTAACATTTTTGCTTTTGAGACTATACGGATACGGAAAACATTGGTAGAATATTTCTTCAATAAAAATATTCAGGAACATACTTATATCTGACTGTTTCAATTACCCTAAGATATTTTAATGAGCTCGAAGTACCCTACTAATGAGTAGCAGATTTTAATATGTTTTGAATTTACTTGTCCGTTAGTTCATAATAATAAAATGAACAGATAATAATAAACTTTTACACAGTCGTCAAACTTTTGTCAGATTCCAACATATTTTAGTCTAGTCAAGCTGTTCGTTCATTTAACTGGTGACCTCAAAGCATTATTATGCAATAACCTATTCATAGAGCAACTTATTAAATGTGACAGTTCACAAATAACTGGTTTAGTATTCTGCAGTCAGTCACCAAATACACTAATAAATATCACAGTCAATACATAATACACCATCAATAATCCTTCAGAGATGCATCTCTAAATACGTTTTCAGCAGTTGCAAGTCGACGTTAATTATGATCACTATTACAGATTAGAATAACTGAAATACAAATATTACAGAGAAACAATCACTGACAGGTTTATAAATGGAACAGGCAAACTCTTAATGTCAAAGTCAGCTGTGTCAATTTTCTTTCTTTCGTCCCTTTTTCCTTAAGTGTTCCAGGACAGCTATTTTTACGTTATCTGTGACCTTAACTTTGCTTACTTATATACGATAGTCTCGCCTTTAAAGGTTAGCACTATCTCCGTATCATTTTTACACCTTGAGGTCTTCAATAAATATATAAAATTCAAAATCTACAGTTTTCCTTCTAATTCTCTGTCCGGGTAGATAATACGTAGTTCGAATATTGTTGGAGCCGGGAGGACGATTCACAGTTGCTACAGAAATGAAATGATACAACATGGAGTTACTTAGAGTCAGTCAAAAACATTGTACGCAGGTAGAACAGCTGAGACTAGCTACAGGTCAACTGCTGTTCTACTCTAATCATGAAGAACTAAAGAGTTCGCCTACGCCAGTGGTTGCACTGACGTTGTTCAAACAAGCCAAAAATGCAACGATAAAATGGGAACCTCATGGACACAGAATCATCAGAGCATCATAAAAAATCAAGAAATACAACATTAAAATGAAGGTTGTCCAAAGCTGCACTCGAACGTCGAGAAATGCTCTTTAAATTATTTGACGATCTTATAGGGAGACCTAAATGCCAAGGTTGACAGGGCCAACACTGGATATGAAGACAACCTTGGACGATATTGACTATGACGCAGGAATGAAGAGAGTTAGAGATTTGCAAACCAATGTGCCTTCAACAAACTAGACATCAACGGCACAATATTTCCACACTGCCGCATACATAAACGTAGATGGATTTCATCAAATCTTGCTATCCAGAACCAGAATGAACAAACACCTATAAATGAGAAATTCAGGAAGAACGTGGGAGATGTTTGAACCAAGAGATGGGCTGAAATAGATTCAGATCACCACTTTCTGATGGCCAAAATGAAACCAGATTGTTCAAATCCATGCAGGCCAACCAACAGTTGACGAGATCAATATGACTACCAGACAATATTTAAGGAGAGGCAATAAAAGCAGAATTACAAGCAACTGCAGAAAAACTTCACATTATCTTTAGGAAGATTCATGATGACGAACAAGTATCATCAGACTGAAAACCAGGATCCTTAATCAAGAAATCAAAGAAAGGCGATCTCAGAAAGTGTGTGAACTACTGAGGCACCACTCTTCTGTCGTTATGACGCAAAGTTTTCAACAGAAAAGGGACTTCGAAGACGCGCGTTCTCGAGATCAACAGGCTGTAGTTTGTAAGAATCGATTGTCTACCGATCAAACTAAAACATGACGGATAATTGTTTAACGATTAGTTGAATGGAACCAACCATTCTACATCAACTTTATTGACCACGAGAAAGTATTAGATAGCGTGAATGTTCTTCGACAATACGGCGTGCCTGAACAGATGGTCAAAATCATACGGAATTCTTATGACGGAATAAACTGCAAAATCGTTCATGGAGGTTGGCTGACTGACATATGTCGGAACAGGTTGCTCACTCTCATTTTTTCTGTTTCTCCTAGTGCTTGACTGGATTATGAAAGTGTCAACATCTGGAGGGAAGCGGTGTACGCACTGGATAGCAAAAATGCAGCTAGACGATTTGAACTTCGCAAACAACCAGGCTCAACTGTCGTCCACGTTGCAACAAGTGCCAGGGAAGACAACCAGTCTAACGTCAGGTCACAATATACATCAAGGCGAAAGCAATACAACACAGCATGCGCCAACCAAATCACATTTGATTGAGACACTTTAACGGACGGTAAAACCTCAACGTATCTGGACATCATCATCGACAACAAAAGTGAATCCAATGCAGACGTGAGCGCGCTACTGGGCAAAGTGAATGGTGCATTTTACACCTGGAACTCCAAAAGAATATCAATCAATACCAAAATCAGCACTTTTAATACAAATGTCACGTGAGTTCTATTGTATGAAGCAGAAAATTGAAGATCGACGAAAGCCATCATCAAGAAAATTTAAGTATTCATTACCAGCCGTTTTCTCCAAATACTGAAGATTCAATATCCATTCACCATTGGCACAAATACACTGTCGTATATGACAAACGACATTCCAGTGGAGGAAGATATCAGTAAGAAGCGGTGGAATTGGAAAGGACAAAAACTGGGAAAAGCACCAAACTGAGTCACTAGACAAGCCATTTCTCGCAACAGCCAGAGTTAAAAGGAGAACAGAAAATCCACAAAATGCTTCACCACCAGATATAAAGAAATATACAAGGAGAATTGACAAAAGTTAGACAGAACTAGAATAATAAGCCCAGGACAGCGTTGGTTGAAGAAATCTGGTCGACCGCCAATGCTCTAGTGGGGGCAAACAGGCGTTAGTAAGCAAGTAATGTAACCATCTTTGTACAAGTGTAAACTTGACAAACGGTAAATCAAATGCTCAAGCCACCGTGTTAAGCAGGTTGGTGTCTTACGTTGCTGATGCAAATAAAGTGCAATAATTGAGTGCACTGTACTGTCCACACTCACTAAAATGAAGGCATTTCTCGGTTGTCCCAGCTTCTACCGACGTTTGATCCTACATGCGACAGAAACGGTTCTATCACTCACCAATTTTATTCACAGCGATCCAGGCGAACTATAATTGTTTTATTTTACTTAGAGAGATATTTTTCTGTTGTCTGTTACCCTAAACGTGCCCACGTACATACAATAGTCCCGCTTGCAAACGTTTACGAGTTCTTTATATTATTTTAATATCATGAGATCGTCAAAAAATACATTATTAAAAAAAATGTAAAGTTTTCTTTATTGTTGCATGGAGCGTTTTGAACAGATATTTGACACGTAGTTGTTCTAGGGTGCTGTTTACAGTCAGCCTCCTCTGTTCACATTATAAAGGAATGATCTTCTAGGACATTTAAAGATTTTCCAGTTAACCGTTTACTTATTCAAATTACAAATTATATAATTTTAGGAATTCATCGGATAATAATCATTGATGAATTAGGATTCAGGGCGAATAATTGAACTTGGGATTGTGAAGTTTTATGAGCGTGGATATTGAGCTAATAGTGCCATATGATTTCATTGTAACATTCAATCCTAATGGAGTAGTTACAATAAAGTATAGCACATCTGATCACATTGTTTTGAATTGTGCTTCACGAAGCCTAATCTGTACTTATTATTACGCAACGTACATGTATTTTGTTTTTTATCATGGATGTGCTTGTATGCACATGTATGCCTAAGTAATGCTTACTACCTACTCACATATTCATTCTACTATCTTTATTCACTGCTTGTTGAAATGATTTGAGAGCTATATCAACTACATATATTTGTAGGATACCCGATAATAACATCAACTATTGTGAATTTGAGTGTGTGTGTAGGTGCAAACTCAGTTTTGACATGTCTTCCATATTAGTGACTGACTGTTCATCATTCAGAGCATGTTAGTTGGCTCATTAGCCTTGAATTCGCTACTGTTAGTTTTGGAGCTTTTGCTGAATTACCAATAATCTCTACTGAACGTCCTTTATAACTCTATAGCCAGAAAAAATGTCTACATCATATTTCAAAAGCATGCAAATATTTATAAATTTATATACATATCTATGTTTATTATTATCTGCGTAAAAATAATTTATTTTATAATCGAGTTAGGAAAAATATTGTGTTCTGAACTAATGTCTTCTGAATTTTATTTCAGTCACAAGTTTTTCGATAAACGCAGTAGCATTTATTATGCTTCTTGTTTGTGAAATGCACCAAATTAGCTAAATGATGCGTTCAAACGTAAAATATGGAGGCTACAGTCAGGTAGCAGTCTATATACATCAATACACAAGTATCCAAATAAAGGAACTTGATTTGAAAAATTTGTAAACGTAGTTCACAATTTATATGTTGACGTATTCTACTGAATATTTCATGCAATATTGGATTGTATAACCGAATATATTGCATATAGTAATAGACCAAATCATTCAGTCAGATACAACAAATAAATTCATACGTTACTATATTGGTTTGATTTCGCTTTCCACTTTGGCATATGGACATAATTGCTAATTGAAATCCCGTTACAATAGAAGTAGTAGAAGCATTAGCACGATTCTCAAAGATCGGAGATTTATGATATTATTTGGAAACTATTAGACAGTGGAATGCATATAAAAAGAGTAAAGTAGAGTAAATGAGCGATTCATAAGATTATAATTTCTTAGAAGGCGAAGATTGCATGCACCTGCAAAAGATTTTAGATCATGTCAATAACTGTCTCAAAACGTTGGTTAATGTGGTCTCCCCTGCACTTTTTCAGTGACTTAATGTATTTTGGCGATATCAGCGATCATCGTGCACTACAAAACATTGCCTTTTGAGGGTGTCGGTGGTTTGTTATGCATAATACATGTTCCAATTGCCTAAACCGAAGAGTGTTATATCCAAGGCTTACCTTATTTCAGTATGTCATCTTAGAAGTGATCAGATGATATCTACATTAGTTCTGATAGAACGGTGAGAAGACGTAATTGATCTGAAAAATGTGGTGTATTTGCGCTATACATTTCGAACAATCTGATCACACATATTTACTTGTCAAGGCATTTTATATGAAGATGAATAAAAGGTCAATTAAATAAAAGTTCAAATAGTAACAGGTTGATAATTGTAAATAAAGTAGAGAGAAAATTAACGTAATGTGAAAAGAATATGAAAGGGTAGGAAAATTGTCACATTACCCTAGGCTTAAAAAATACCAAGGTAAATTCAATGTTATGACAATTTGTTTCTGCACACATAATGGGGGTTTTAACTTTCAAATAGCCAAGCACTCCATAAACCTCAAAATTCGTCCTTCAACATCTCTATACAATGTTTTGAAGACTGTCTTGATGTCAGTCTTATGCGATCGATGAACATGGTTTTCTACTTTCAACGCTGATCGGCTAATCTGACGTTAACTGATTTTGAAGCCACTTAGGTACATGTTCCATAACCTTTGATTGCAAAGTCTGATTACTACCCCCTATGTATGTGTCCACAAAAACATATAAATTGATAAATGCAGTGGAATGTGACGTAATCATTCGAACAACCTTCAGGTATATGTTAAATCATGGACTTGGTCTTTTCATTGATAATCAGTTAAGCAGTGTTGTATGTTTTATCTATGGCTGCTTTTTGTCTTTTTCTTATTATTAGACTATTCGCTTCACCTCTGAATGGTAAAGGGATTTTAACCTTCTTCTTCCCAGTAGAATGAAAAACTTGCTTTTGTCTTACCTGATCTCTACACCTACTGATGAACTTTAGCGGATAGTCATTTGTAATCAATGCTTCAGTCAGGAATTTTGCATCATCTTTAAATGTATCCGTGTTGCAAATCCGTTGAGCCCTATTGAAGAGGCATTTCAATAAACCTCGTTTTCATTGCAGTGGACAAAAACTGCTGAAATTGATATACTATCCAGTCCCCGTTGGCTTTCTATGAACAGAACGCTTTATAGTTAGATCCATTCTCTCTTTGGCTCAACAGTATGTCTCAAAAAGGCAATCGATCATTATTTGCTAGTTCATGAGTCAATACAATATCATTCTGAAGGCGATTAAAGTTTTCCAGTAACTGAAAGACGTTGCGTTCTTTATTACATATAATTAAAATATCGTCCATATTATCTCCTATAGAGATTAGGCTTATTGATGTGCTCATTCCACAAATTTTCAGCATATGCCATGTTAACATGAGCTAAGAGAGGTCCCAAAGTAATACCCGTAGCAACGCCATCAACTTGCTGGAAATGTTTATCATCAAGCGTGTAAAGAACTTTCTCGGTACATTATAAAATTAATTCTCTTAAAATGACTTGACTGAACGGGAAAAAGGAGGAAATTACTTAATGTCTAGTCACAAAGAAAGTTAACAGTTTTCATTAGGAGAACATTGGTAAAAAGAGAGTTTACATCAAAAGAATGCATAGTTATTTCTTTGATTTTAATGTCATCAAGAACACCAATTAGTTCAAATGTATCTTTCAGAGAAAACCAACACAGTTTATTACGAATTGGGCTAAGTAATTTAGCTAACTAATCGGCTATCTTATATGTAAGTGAGCCACGCATAGATGATATTGGATTACCAGAAATTCATAAACCGAACAATCAACTAAGACGAATGAAAAAAATCATTTGAAATATTTTTTCTTCCATGCCCGAAAACACGGGATATAAATTTGGAACTGATATTCGATAGATTTCAAAACTAATAACGTCGTGATAAACAAGTATAATAGGATATATATTTCAAGTTTGTAATTCTGTAACTGATTAGCGATAATAACATTAAGGTGTTTATAGAGGTTAGAGAAAAAAAGTGTTAATTAATTCTGAGACACTTCTGTGCCTTATACTATTTTGGAAAAAAATTTGAATCGCAAAAGTTAACTCGACACAGACCCATCTTAATGTGAGGTGAAAAGTATTCAACTAGGAAAAACTTTGGAAATGAATGAAGTTCTATTCCTAACGCATTTCCTTGTCACAAGCCAAAAACAGAGAGGATGAGATACTGCAGATGGAGAAGTATATTTGCTGGTCTATACGTGGTATGAGAAGAATACTGAAAACCTTTCAATAAAATTAGCACACTTACAGAGCGTCAGAAACAAGGTGGAAACAAAGCAAGCGGAAGTTCAAGTCATTTGGGGTTTAATTCGTCCTACGGCACATAAATGCCATCAATGAAACAACTGGAAGCACTTTGTCTTGCTTTAGCGCCAGATACTTGGCACGGTCGCCTTTTTGAATTCGCATCACGTCAATTTTATGATATTCACTGACATGTCTTTTAGCCGAAATGAATGATAATCTCTACCGAATGTTCATCATACTTCAACAGGGCGAAACTACATATCCAACAAATCTCGATATCTCACAAGTGTAAAGGTAGGTGAATTTAATATATCGATATCAAAGTCTTCTTCATTGTATGAGATTGACATGAAATCGAAACCCTCTTCGAGCAGTATGCAATCAAGCATCACTAACCACAAGATCAAAGAATAGTGTCCAGTGATTGGAAATGTAGTATCACATTTCCCTAATAACTACCATTCATCATCACTACATACAAATATACACAACTTTATTTTCAAAGTGTATTGGAACTACAGATGATGACCATTCATATAACTGAATAATCGGAGCAATAACAAAACAATGAGCATTTTACTTGCTTTCAAGATGTTCTTTGGATGTATGCCATCTCTCACCTAATCTTTGTGGCTTACATAATAAGAAAACAGTTCATTCATCCCTCATCCAAGTAGTATCGCATGTCTATTGATTACGATACTTTATATTCAACTGACTATCATGATTTGCTAGTTTTCTCAGAATTTATTCATAATTATTTCGTACAAAGTTCGGTAATGCAGTAATCTTCTGTCAATATATACATGCTGTAAAGTAGTTGGTGTATGGGCTTTTAAATTTAGGCGATTGCATTGATTTGCGTTAACTGAACATTTGAGAAGAGAAACGTGAGTTTGTAAATTAAACTTATCAAATAGAATAATTTTTCTAATTTCATGGAATGTATCATTGCCTTGATGATGTCGGTGTAATGAACTTAATCGTTTCATTGAGTTAGATCAGATAGATAGTTAGGTAGATTTATTTTTAGGTAGATAAACATACAGTGAATCATGATGGTGGCTTATATTCGATTGTTAACGGCGCAAAACCGTGCATTTGTTGTAACGTATTTCTAATACATGTTTATAAACTTTGATGCTTGAATTATATTAACTGGAAAAGAGTGATATTAGTTTGTAAATTCTCATAGTATGATATCAGTCTATTATTTCCTTTACAGTGTCAGCACAATAAACTGCATCGATTCTTTGAATTCATGTAGACAGATAGATAAATCAATAAATAGATATGTCGATAATCATATATGTTTCGACGGGCAGGCAGCGAATAATAATAGTGAGTTTTCGTCATTTGAGAACTGCTCACAGGAGTGTATATTTCACTGCTATCAAACTACTTTTCATACATCTCAGTCATGTTCACGAACGCATACCATTCAATACACCTTATAAAGGGTAGGAAATAAATCTTGAACGACGCATTTATATTTTTAAGTAATTCATTTAATAACTGATCATAAATAACTGTGTCCAACTTTTCAGCCAATTTAGTCGAGGATGAATGCACACATGAATGCATACCATTCAATACACCTTATAAAGGGTAGGAAATAAATCTTGAACGACGCATTTATATTTTTAAGTAATTCATTTAATAACTGATCATAAATAACTGTGTCCAACTTTTCAGCCAATTTAGTCGACAATGGAATTATTGATGCTTTCGAATAAACATATTGCAACCATGATAACATTGGCATTCGGTGCAATGTCAGAAGCAAGATACAATAGATACTGTACCAATACAAATTCGTGTATGTAAGTGTATGACGTTGATTCACGATTCGCCATTGGAAATGACAGATTCAACACAACTGTATGGACTGAAATACGTGGCATATCTGGTCTCGCTCTAATGTAGGTTAAAAAAGTTGATAAATTTGTGTGATTTAATTTTGTGAATATATCTATCATGGATCTCCCATTGAAGTGTTTATAGTTTTAGTACAGTATGCTTCAACAAAATGAAAATGAAGGCAACAAAAAGTATGGAAGCACTATGGAGGATATGAGAACCAATAGGGGAATTGATATAGCCTCAGATCATCACCTGCTTGTCGCTTAAATGAAACTGAATCTCAAGAAACACGAGCTAACGGGGCAGACAACATCACACAAGTTTATTACAGACATTTTGGGGGTTACCGTAAAACTCAACGAATTCTAGATAGCCCTCAACAATTGGTTCCAGGCCTTGCACCATTTACGCAATGGAGAGCAAGAAGCATCGGAAAACAACTGAAAAGAGATTGAAGAGGCAATCTTTTCAACATCACTTCAACACATTCCGGGTCACAAGAAGTCATCAGGAATGGATCTCTGTTGATACTCTTTTAAGAATTAAAGAAAGTAGGAACAAGAGGGACGCAAAGAATGTCAGCCGAAGAAGAGCAGATAAAGTTTAGACACATGCTCCATACACAGAAGCGAACAGGCAAGCGAAGAAGAGCATCAGAGCTGACAAACGATGAAGCCGCTGGAAACTATCGTAAACAATAACGACCATGGCTCGTAAACTAGAAGGGCAAAGTACGGCATGCACGGTTTTTGAGCAGTGAGGCACGTAGGCTATGATACTTCTAACATAACAAAAAACAAAGGGGAGGAGTAAAGGGAGGGTAGTGAGATATTCACTGCATAATGTGTGTGGTTAAGTTGATGGTGAGGATGTGGTTTTCTTATAGTTTACGATAGTTTCCGGCGGCTTCTTCGTTTGTCAGCCCTGATGCTCTTCTTCGCTTGCCTGTTCGCTTCTGTGTATGGAGCATGTGTCTAAACTTTATCTGCTCTTCTTCGGCCGACCTTGTTTGCGGCCCTCTTGTTTCTCCTTTCTTTAATTTTTGAAAGAGTATCAACAGAGATCCATTCCTAATGACGGTACTTCTTGTGACATGTTGAAGTGATTGCCTCTTCAATTCCTTTTCAATTGTTTGCGATGCTTCTTGCTCTCCATTGAGTAAATCGTGCAAGGCCTGGAACCTATTGTTGAGGGCTATCTAGAATTCGCTGAGTTTTAAGGTAACCCCTAAAAAATGCTGTAATAAACTTGTGTGATGTTGTCTGCCCCGTTAGCTCGCGTTTCTTGAGTTTCATTTTCATTTTAGCGACCAGCAGGTGATGATCTGAGGCTATATCAATTCCTCTCTTGGTCCTCACATCCTCCATAGATCTTCTGAACTTTTAGTTGCCTTCATTTTGATTCTGTTGAAGCCTGGTGTACAAAAACTATAAACACTTCAATAGGAGATCGAGGATAGATATATACAAAATTAAATAACACATATTTATCAACTTTCACTTACATTAGAGCTAGACCAGATTTGACACGTAATTCAGTCCATACAGTTGTGTTGAATCTGTGAAGTCGAATGGTGAATCCTTATTCGACGTAATTTACTTACATACACGAATTTGTATTGGTACAGTATCTATTGTATCTTGCTTCTGACATTGCACCGAATGCCAATGTTATCATGGTTGCAATATGTTTATTCGAAAGCATCAATAATTCCATTGTCGACTAAATTGGCTGAAAAGTTGGACACAGTTATTTATGATCAGTCAATACATGTATTACAATAATATATAAATGCATCGTTCAGGATTTATTTCCTACTCTTTCTAAGGTATATTGAATGGTGTGCATTCATGTGTGCATTCATCCTCGACTAAATTGGCTGAAAAGTTGGACACAGTTATTTATGATCAGTTATTAAATGAATTACTTAAAAATATAAATGCGTCGTTCAAGATTTATTTCCTACCCTTTATAAGGTGTATTGAATGGTATGCGTTCGTGAACATGACTGAGATGTATGAAAAGTAGTTTGATAGCAGTGAAATATACACTCCTGTGAGCAGTTCTCAAATGACGAAAACTCACTATTATTATTCGCTGCCTGCCCGTCGAAACATATATGATTATCGACATATCTATTTATTGATTTATCTATCTGTCTACATGAATTCAAAGAATCGATGCAGTTTATTGTGCTGACACTGTAAAGGAAATAATAGACTGATATCATACTATGAGAATTTACAAACTAATATCACTCTTTTCCAGTTAATATAATTCAAGCATCAAAGTTTATAAACATGTATTAGAAATACGTTACAACAAATGCACGGTTTTGCGCCGTTAACAATCGAATATAAGCCACCATCATGATTCACTGTATGTTTATCTACCTAAAAATAAATCTACCTAACTATCTATCTGATCTAACTCAATGAAACGATTAAGTTCATTACACCGACATCATCAAGGCAATGATACATTCCATGAAATTAGAAAAATTATTCTATTTGATAAGTTTAATTTACAAACTCACGTTTCTCTTCTCAAATGTTCAGTTAACGCAAATCAATGCAATCGCCTAAATTTAAAAGCCCATACACCAACTACTTTACAGCATGTATATATTGACAGAAGATTACTGCATTACCGAACTTTGTACGAAATAATTATGAATAAATTCTGAGAAAACTAGCAAATCATGATAGTCAGTTGAATATAAAGTATCGTAATCAATAGACATGCGATACTACTTGGATGAGGGATGAATGAACTGTTTTCTTATTATGTAAGCCACAAATATTAGGAGAGAGATGGCGTACATCAAATCAAACATCTTGAAAGCAAGTAAAATCTTGATTGTTTTGTTATTGCTCCGATTTTTTAATTATATGAATGGTCGTCATCTGTAGTTCCAATACACCTAGAAAATAAAGTTGTGTATATTTGTACGTAGTGATGATGAATGATAGTTATTAGGGAAATGTGATACGACTTTTGTAATCACTGGACACTCTTCTTTGATGTTGTGGTTATTGATGCTTGATTGCATACTGCTCGAAGAGGGTTTCGATTTCATGTCAATCTCATACAATGAAGAAGACTTTGATATCGATATATTAATTTCACCTACCTACATACTTGTGAGATATCGAGATTTGTTGGATATGTAGTTTCGCCCTGTTGAAGTATGATGAACATTCGGTAGAGATTATCATTCATTTCGGCTAAAAGACATGTCAGTGAATATCATAAAATTGACGTGATGCGAATTCAAAAAGGCGACCGTGCCAAGTATCTGGCGCTAAAGCAAGACAAAGTGCTTCCAGTTGGTCATTGATGGCACTTATATGTCGTAAGTTAGTCAGACGAATTAAACCCCAAATGACTTGAACTTCCGCTTGCTTTGTTTCCACCTTGTTTCTGACGCTCTGTAAGTGTGCTAATTTTATTGAAAGGTTTTCAGTATTCTTCTCATACCACGTATAGACCAGCAAATATACTTCTCCATCTGCAGTATCTCATCCTCTCTGTTTTTGGCTTGTGACAAGGAAATGCGTTAGGAATAGAACTTCATTCATTTCCAAAGTTTTTCCTAGTTGAATACTTTTCACCTCACATTAAGATGGGTCTGTGTCGAGTTAACTTTTGCGATTCAAATTTTTTTCCAAAATAGTATAAGGCACAGAAGTGTCTCAGAATTAATTAACACTTTTTTTCTCTAACCTCTATAAACACCTTAATGTTATTATCGCTAATCAGTTACAGAATTACAAACTTGAAATATATATCCTATTATACTTGTTTATCACGACGTTATTAGTTTTGAAATCTATCGAATATCAGTTCCAAATTTATATCCCGTGTTTTCGGGCATGGAAGAAAAAATATTTCAAATGATTTTTTTCATTCGTCTTAGTTGATTGTTCGGTTTATGAATTTCTGGTAATCCAATATCATCTATGCGTGGCTCACTTACATATAAGCTAGCCGATTAGA
>CALYCR020000061.1:0-20532 GCA_944470395.2 Schistosoma turkestanicum | reverse complement strand
GAATAGCAGATATCGTGATTTCCCTGTAATTTATATATAGCACACTCAATACAAGGACCGAATAATCTTGACCAACTCACATGACTGTTCAGTTATTTGCGAAATTTACAAGACAACCGCCAATCATAAGGAGGATCGCAATCGGGAATTAATGCCTCATTTCAGTCATTCTTTCAGTGGATCATGGATATTTAATGCAGATAGAGGGATAGGAAATACAAAGTTAATAACGTCATGGAAATTCGTTGCGGATGAACGAAGTATGGCAGCCAGTAATAGCTGCCAACAAATATCCCATACTGATTTATTATTCGATATTGACTGTGGCTTGTGTTTAATGTCACTTCAATAAAGAAAGGCTGAGCCATCATACGTCACCTTTTTTCTAAACAAGCTGCATTGCAGCTACAAAAATTGTGTAAACTTGCAGAACTGCTTCCACCAAGGAAGTGCTGTCAATTATGGTGTCTGTTTTGATTCACTACATCATCCTGATGCATCATTTTGCAAATATACAATGACTATAATCATCTTTATGCTTTTCCAAGTCAACTACCAAAGTACCACCAAAATCATTATAGCATTGCAAACTATATTTGAAGATACATGAAAATTTGACACACCTAACTCACTATTTATACTACTTACTTACTTCTTCAGCGACATACGACTTCACGCATAAGCAAGAATATAAAACCAACCACCATTATTCAAGAACAGTGAAACAGGTGATTAGAGTATGTTGGTGAACTCTACAATGGACCATACGCATAAACACAAAGATCACCGATGTAGCACACACAGACACACACGTTCATGCCGTTCCACCTACCATTGAAAAAATCAACGTATCCATTCAAGAAAACAAGTTTGGAGAAGCATCAATAACAGATAATATCCCAATTGTGAAAATTATATTTTATATCAGACTAAGGACTATTTTGTTACTTCTGGAATTCGGGATTTCGTCAGATGACTTTCATGGGAGATATGAATATTCGTTCGTGATTGAATTGTCTCAGCAAGATGATAGTGAAGGCGTTTGAGTTTGTCTAAGATAGTGAAGGGCATTTGGGCTGATCCTCCTTATGCGAAGTAGGTCCTCCATTTTCATCTTCCCTAGATGAAGTAACCAGTGTATTTTGCGAAGTGTTTTAGTAACTCTCGTAATTCATTCCTCTCGTTCAAATTTATACACAGAATGTGGTAATGATTTTTTTCTAAAATAATGAGGTCAAGAGAAATTTCATAGTTACATGTTATAATCCCATCTTGAAAATCATATTCAATTCATGTTATAAACACCTAAAAAATTAGTCATGAGGTTGAAACTCTTAACTTGTCACATCCATATGAACTACTACTGATTTTTAATTAATATAGGAATTTGGATCAGACTGCTTCAGTCTCATCTGAGTTCTCATTGCTCCGCAACTCGGTACCTCCATTTGTTTCTCTGCCTCTCTTCACATGTCAGTGTTACAGCTGCTATTCATGTTTTGTTGCAGTGAAATCTATAATCGAATAGCAGATATCGTGATTTCCCTGTAATTTATATATAGCACACTCAATACAAGGACCGAATAATCTTGACCAACTCACATGACTGTTCAGTTATTTGCGAAATTTACAAGACAACCGCCAATCATAAGGAGGATCGCAATCGGGAATTAATGCCTCATTTCAGTCATTCTTTCAGTGGATCATGGATATTTAATGCAGATAGAGGGATAGGAAATACAAAGTTAATAACGTCATGGAAATTCGTTGCGGATGAACGAAGTATGGCAGCCAGTAATAGCTGCCAACAAATATCCCATACTGATTTATTATTCGATATTGACTGTGGCTTGTGTTTAATGTCACTTCAATAAAGAAAGGCTGAGCCATCATACGTCACCTTTTTTCTAAACAAGCTGCATTGCAGCTACAAAAATTGTGTAAACTTGCAGAACTGCTTCCACCAAGGAAGTGCTGTCAATTATGGTGTCTGTTTTGATTCACTACATCATCCTGATGCATCATTTTGCAAATATACAATGACTATAATCATCTTTATGCTTTTCCAAGTCAACTACCAAAGTACCACCAAAATCATTATAGCATTGCAAACTATATTTGAAGATACATGAAAATTTGACACACCTAACTCACTATTTATACTACTTACTTACTTCTTCAGCGACATACGACTTCACGCATAAGCAAGAATATAAAACCAACCACCATTATTCAAGAACAGTGAAACAGGTGATTAGAGTATGTTGGTGAACTCTACAATGGACCATACGCATAAACACAAAGATCACCGATGTAGCACACACAGACACACACGTTCATGCCGTTCCACCTACCATTGAAAAAATCAACGTATCCATTCAAGAAAACAAGTTTGGAGAAGCATCAATAACAGATAATATCCCAATTGTGAAAATTATATTTTGTATCAGACTAAGGACTATTTTGTTACTTCTGGAATTCGGGATTTCGTCAGATGACTTTCATGGGAGATATGAGTATTCGTTCGTGATTGAATTGTCTCAGCAAGATGATAGTGAAGGCGTTTGAGTTTGTCTAAGATAGTGAAGGGCATTTGGGCTGATCCTCCTTATGCGAAGTAGGTCCTCCATTTTCATCTTCCCTAGATGAAGTAACCAGTGTATTTTGCGAAGTGTTTTAGTAACTCTCGTAATTCATTCCTCTCGTTCAAATTTATACACAGAATGTGGTAATGATTTTTTTCTAAAATAATGAGGTCAAGAGAAATTTCATAGTTACATGTTATAATCCCATCTTGAAAATCATATTCAATTCATGTTATAAACACCTAAAAATTAGTCATGAGGTTGAAACTCTTAACTTGTCACATCCATATGAACTACTACTGATTTTTAATTAATATAGGAATTTGGATCAGACTGCTTCAGTCTCATCTGAGTTCTCATTGCTCCGCAACTCGGTACCTCCATTTGTTTCTCTGCCTCTCTTCACATGTCAGTGTTACAGCTGCTATTCATGTTTTGTTGCAGTGAAATCTATAATCGAATAGCAGATATCGTGATTTCCCTGTAATTTATATATAGCACACTCAATACAAGGACCGAATAATCTTGACCAACTCACATGACTGTTCAGTTATTTGCGAAATTTACAAGACAACCGCCAATCATAAGGAGGATCGCAATCGGGAATTAATGCCTCATTTCAGTCATTCTTTCAGTGGATCATGGATATTTAATGCAGATAGAGGGATAGGAAATACAAAGTTAATAACGTCATGGAAATTCGTTGCGGATGAACGAAGTATGGCAGCCAGTAATAGCTGCCAACAAATATCCCATACTGATTTATTATTCGATATTGACTGTGGCTTGTGTTTAATGTCACTTCAATAAAGAAAGGCTGAGCCATCATACGTCACCTTTTTTTCTAAACAAGCTGCATTGCAGCTACAAAAATTGTGTAAACTTGCAGAACTGCTTCCACCAAGGAAGTGCTGTCAATTATGGTGTCTGTTTTGATTCACTACATCATCCTGATGCATCATTTTGCAAATATACAATGACTATAATCATCTTTATGCTTTTCCAAGTCAACTACCAAAGTACCACCAAAATCATTATAGCATTGCAAACTATATTTGAAGATACATGAAAATTTGACACACCTAACTCACTATTTATACTACTTACTTACTTCTTCAGCGACATACGACTTCACGCATAAGCAAGAATATAAAACCAACCACCATTATTCAAGAACAGTGAAACAGGTGATTAGAGTATGTTGGTGAACTCTACAATGGACCATACGCATAAACACAAAGATCACCGATGTAGCACACACAGACACACACGTTCATGCCGTTCCACCTACCATTGAAAAAATCAACGTATCCATTCAAGAAAACAAGTTTGGAGAAGCATCAATAACAGATAATATCCCAATTGTGAAAATTATATTTTGTATCAGACTAAGGACTATTTTGTTACTTCTGGAATTCGGGATTTCGTCAGATGACTTTCATGGGAGATATGAATATTCGTTCGTGATTGAATTGTCTCAGCAAGATGATAGTGAAGGCGTTTGAGTTTGTCTAAGATAGTGAAGGGCATTTGGGCTGATCCTCCTTATGCGAAGTAGGTCCTCCATTTTCATCTTCCCTAGATGAAGTAACCAGTGTATTTTGCGAAGTGTTTTAGTAACTCTCGTAATTCATTCCTCTCGTTCAAATTTATACACAGAATGTGGTAATGATTTTTTTTCTAAAATAATGAGGTCAAGAGAAATTTCATAGTTACATGTTATAATCCCATCTTGAAAATCATATTCAATTCATGTTATAAACACCTAAAAATTAGTCATGAGGTTGAAACTCTTAACTTGTCACATCCATATGAACTACTACTGATTTTTAATTAATATAGGAATTTGGATCAGACTGCTTCAGTCTCATCTGAGTTCTCATTGCTCCGCAACTCGGTACCTCCATTTGTTTCTCTGCCTCTCTTCACATGTCAGTGTTACAGCTGCTATTCATGTTTTGTTGCAGTGAAATCTATAATCGAATAGCAGATATCGTGATTTCCCTGTAATTTATATATAGCACACTCAATACAAGGACCGAATAATCTTGACCAACTCACATGACTGTTCAGTTATTTGCGAAATTTACAAGACAACCGCCAATCATAAGGAGGATCGCAATCGGGAATTAATGCCTCATTTCAGTCATTCTTTCAGTGGATCATGGATATTTAATGCAGATAGAGGGATAGGAAATACAAAGTTAATAACGTCATGGAAATTCGTTGCGGATGAACGAAGTATGGCAGCCAGTAATAGCTGCCAACAAATATCCCATACTGATTTATTATTCGATATTGACTGTGGCTTGTGTTTAATGTCACTTCAATAAAGAAAGGCTGAGCCATCATACGTCACCTTTTTTCTAAACAAGCTGCATTGCAGCTACAAAAATTGTGTAAACTTGCAGAACTGCTTCCACCAAGGAAGTGCTGTCAATTATGGTGTCTGTTTTGATTCACTACATCATCCTGATGCATCATTTTGCAAATATACAATGACTATAATCATCTTTATGCTTTTCCAAGTCAACTACCAAAGTACCACCAAAATCATTATAGCATTGCAAACTATATTTGAAGATACATGAAAATTTGACACACCTAACTCACTATTTATACTACTTACTTACTTCTTCAGCGACATACGACTTCACGCATAAGCAAGAATATAAAACCAACCACCATTATTCAAGAACAGTGAAACAGGTGATTAGAGTATGTTGGTGAACTCTACAATGGACCATACGCATAAACACAAACATCACCGATGTAGCACACACAGACACACACGTTGATGTCGTTCCACCTACCATTGAAAAAATCAATGTATCCATTCAAGAAATCAAGTTTGGTGAAGCATCAAGGAGATATAATATTCCAATTGTGAAAATTATATTTTGTATCAGACTAAGGACTATTTTGTTACTTCCCGAATTTCTGATTTCGTCAGATGACTTTCATGGGAGATATGAATATTTGTTCGTGATTCAAATGCCTAAACAAGATGATAGTGAAGGCGTTCGTGTTTCTCTGAGATAGTGAAGGGCGTTTGGGCTGATCCTCCTTATGCGAAGTAGGTCCTCCATTTTCATCTTCCCTAGATGAAGTAACCAGTGTATTTTGCGAAGTGTTTTAGTAACTCTCGTAATTCATTCCTCTCGTTCAAATTTATACACAGAATGTGGTAATGATTTTTTTCTAAAATAATGAGGTCAAGAGAAATTTCATAGTTACATGTTATAATCCCATCTTGAAAATCATATTCAATTCATGTTATAAACACCTAAAAATTAGTCATGAGGTTGAAACTCTTAACTTGTCACATCCATATGAACTACTACTGATTTTTAATTAATATAGGAATTTGGATCAGACTGCTTCAGTCTCATCTGAGTTCTCATTGCTCCGCAACTCGGTACCTCCATTTGTTTCTCTGCCTCTCTTCACATGTCAGTGTTACAGCTGCTATTCATGTTTTGTTGCAGTGAAATCTATAATCGAATAGCAGATATCGTGATTTCCCTGTAATTTATATATAGCACACTCAATACAAGGACCGAATAATCTTGACCAACTCACATGACTGTTCAGTTATTTGCGAAATTTACAAGACAACCGCCAATCATAAGGAGGATCGCAATCGGGAATTAATGCCTCATTTCAGTCATTCTTTCAGTGGATCATGGATATTTAATGCAGATAGAGGGATAGGAAATACAAAGTTAATAACGTCATGGAAATTCGTTGCGGATGAACGAAGTATGGCAGCCAGTAATAGCTGCCAACAAATATCCCATACTGATTTATTATTCGATATTGACTGTGGCTTGTGTTTAATGTCACTTCAATAAAGAAAGGCTGAGCCATCATACGTCACCTTTTTTCTAAACAAGCTGCATTGCAGCTACAAAAATTGTGTAAACTTGCAGAACTGCTTCCACCAAGGAAGTGCTGTCAATTATGGTGTCTGTTTTGATTCACTACATCATCCTGATGCATCATTTTGCAAATATACAATGACTATAATCATCTTTATGCTTTTCCAAGTCAACTACCAAAGTACCACCAAAATCATTATAGCATTGCAAACTATATTTGAAGATACATGAAAATTTGACACACCTAACTCACTATTTATACTACTTACTTACTTCTTCAGCGACATACGACTTCACGCATAAGCAAGAATATAAAACCAACCACCATTATTCAAGAACAGTGAAACAGGTGATTAGAGTATGTTGGTGAACTCTACAATGGACCATACGCATAAACACAAAGATCACCGATGTAGCACACACAGACACACACGTTCATGCCGTTCCACCTACCATTGAAAAAATCAACGTATCCATTCAAGAAAACAAGTTTGGAGAAGCATCAATAACAGATAATATCCCAATTGTGAAAATTATATTTTGTATCAGACTAAGGACTATTTTGTTACTTCTGGAATTCGGGATTTCGTCAGATGACTTTCATGGGAGATATGAATATTCGTTCGTGATTGAATTGTCTCAGCAAGATGATAGTGAAGGCGTTTGAGTTTGTCTAAGATAGTGAAGGGCATTTGGGCTGATCCTCCTTATGCGAAGTAGGTCCTCCATTTTCATCTTCCCTAGATGAAGTAACCAGTGTATTTTGCGAAGTGTTTTAGTAACTCTCGTAATTCATTCCTCTCGTTCAAATTTATACACAGAATGTGGTAATGATTTTTTTCTAAAATAATGAGGTCAAGAGAAATTTCATAGTTACATGTTATAATCCCATCTTGAAAATCATATTCAATTCATGTTATAAACACCTAAAAATTAGTCATGAGGTTGAAACTCTTAACTTGTCACATCCATATGAACTACTACTGATTTTTAATTAATATAGGAATTTGGATCAGACTGCTTCAGTCTCATCTGAGTTCTCATTGCTCCGCAACTCGGTACCTCCATTTGTTTCTCTGCCTCTCTTCACATGTCAGTGTTACAGCTGCTATTCATGTTTTGTTGCAGTGAAATCTATAATCGAATAGCAGATATCGTGATTTCCCTGTAATTTATATATAGCACACTCAATACAAGGACCGAATAATCTTGACCAACTCACATGACTGTTCAGTTATTTGCGAAATTTACAAGACAACCGCCAATCATAAGGAGGATCGCAATCGGGAATTAATGCCTCATTTCAGTCATTCTTTCAGTGGATCATGGATATTTAATGCAGATAGAGGGATAGGAAATACAAAGTTAATAACGTCATGGAAATTCGTTGCGGATGAACGAAGTATGGCAGCCAGTAATAGCTGCCAACAAATATCCCATACTGATTTATTATTCGATATTGACTGTGGCTTGTGTTTAATGTCACTTCAATAAAGAAAGGCTGAGCCATCATACGTCACCTTTTTTCTAAACAAGCTGCATTGCAGCTACAAAAATTGTGTAAACTTGCAGAACTGCTTCCACCAAGGAAGTGCTGTCAATTATGGTGTCTGTTTTGATTCACTACATCATCCTGATGCATCATTTTGCAAATATACAATGACTATAATCATCTTTATGCTTTTCCAAGTCAACTACCAAAGTACCACCAAAATCATTATAGCATTGCAAACTATATTTGAAGATACATGAAAATTTGACACACCTAACTCACTATTTATACTACTTACTTACTTCTTCAGCGACATACGACTTCACGCATAAGCAAGAATATAAAACCAACCACCATTATTCAAGAACAGTGAAACAGGTGATTAGAGTATGTTGGTGAACTCTACAATGGACCATACGCATAAACACAAAGATCACCGATGTAGCACACACAGACACACACGTTCATGCCGTTCCACCTACCATTGAAAAAATCAACGTATCCATTCAAGAAAACAAGTTTGGAGAAGCATCAATAACAGATAATATCCCAATTGTGAAAATTATATTTTGTATCAGACTAAGGACTATTTTGTTACTTCTGGAATTCGGGATTTCGTCAGATGACTTTCATGGGAGATATGAATATTCGTTCGTGATTGAATTGTCTCAGCAAGATGATAGTGAAGGCGTTTGAGTTTGTCTAAGATAGTGAAGGGCATTTGGGCTGATCCTCCTTATGCGAAGTAGGTCCTCCATTTTCATCTTCCCTAGATGAAGTAACCAGTGTATTTTGCGAAGTGTTTTGGTAACTCTCGTAATTCATTCCTCTCGTTCAAATTTATACACAGAATGTGGTAATGATTTTTTTCTAAAATAATGAGGTCAAGAGAAATTTCATAGTTACATGTTATAATCCCATCTTGAAAATCATATTCAATTCATGTTATAAACACCTAAAAATTAGTCATGAGGTTGAAACTCTTAACTTGTCACATCCATATGAACTACTACTGATTTTTAATTAATATAGGAATTTGGATCAGACTGCTTCAGTCTCATCTGAGTTCTCATTGCTCCGCAACTCGGTACCTCCATTTGTTTCTCTGCCTCTCTTCACATGTCAGTGTTACAGCTGCTATTCATGTTTTGTTGCAGTGAAATCTATAATCGAATAGCAGATATCGTGATTTCCCTGTAATTTATATATAGCACACTCAATACAAGGACCGAATAATCTTGACCAACTCACATGACTGTTCAGTTATTTGCGAAATTTACAAGACAACCGCCAATCATAAGGAGGATCGCAATCGGGAATTAATGCCTCATTTCAGTCATTCTTTCAGTGGATCATGGATATTTAATGCAGATAGAGGGATAGGAAATACAAAGTTAATAACGTCATGGAAATTCGTTGCGGATGAACGAAGTATGGCAGCCAGTAATAGCTGCCAACAAATATCCCATACTGATTTATTATTCGATATTGACTGTGGCTTGTGTTTAATGTCACTTCAATAAAGAAAGGCTGAGCCATCATACGTCACCTTTTTTCTAAACAAGCTGCATTGCAGCTACAAAAATTGTGTAAACTTGCAGAACTGCTTCCACCAAGGAAGTGCTGTCAATTATGGTGTCTGTTTTGATTCACTACATCATCCTGATGCATCATTTTGCAAATATACAATGACTATAATCATCTTTATGCTTTTCCAAGTCAACTACCAAAGTACCACCAAAATCATTATAGCATTGCAAACTATATTTGAAGATACATGAAAATTTGACACACCTAACTCACTATTTATACTACTTACTTACTTCTTCAGCGACATACGACTTCACGCATAAGCAAGAATATAAAACCAACCACCATTATTCAAGAACAGTGAAACAGGTGATTAGAGTATGTTGGTGAACTCTACAATGGACCATACGCATAAACACAAAGATCACCGATGTAGCACACACAGACACACACGTTCATGCCGTTCCACCTACCATTGAAAAAATCAACGTATCCATTCAAGAAAACAAGTTTGGAGAAGCATCAATAACAGATAATATCCCAATTGTGAAAATTATATTTTGTATCAGACTAAGGACTATTTTGTTACTTCTGGAATTCGGGATTTCGTCAGATGACTTTCATGGGAGATATGAATATTCGTTCGTGATTGAATTGTCTCAGCAAGATGATAGTGAAGGCGTTTGAGTTTGTCTAAGATAGTGAAGGGCATTTGGGCTGATCCTCCTTATGCGAAGTAGGTCCTCCATTTTCATCTTCCCTAGATGAAGTAACCAGTGTATTTTGCGAAGTGTTTTGGTAACTCTCGTAATTCATTCCTCTCGTTCAAATTTATACACAGAATGTGGTATTGATTTTTTTCTAAAATAATGAGGTCAAGAGAAATTTCATAGTTACATGTTATAATCCCATCTTGAAAATCATATTCAATTCATGTTATAAACACCTAAAAATTAGTCATGAGGTTGAAACTCTTAACTTGTCACATCCATATGAACTACTACTGATTTTTAATTAATATAGGAATTTGGATCAGACTGCTTCAGTCTCATCTGAGTTCTCATTGCTCCGCAACTCGGTACCTCCATTTGTTTCTCTGCCTCTCTTCACATGTCAGTGTTACAGCTGCTATTCATGTTTTGTTGCAGTGAAATCTATAATCGAATAGCAGATATCGTGATTTCCCTGTAATTTATATATAGCACACTCAATACAAGGACCGAATAATCTTGACCAACTCACATGACTGTTCAGTCATTTGCGAAATTTACAAGACAACCGCCAATCATAAGGAGGATCGCAATCGGGAATTAATGCCTCATTTCAGTCATTCTTTCAGTGGATCATGGATATTTAATGCAGATAGAGGGATAGGAAATACAAAGTTAATAACGTCATGGAAATTCGTTGCGGATGAACGAAGTATGGCAGCCAGTAATAGCTGCCAACAAATATCCCATACTGATTTATTATTCGATATTGACTGTGGCTTGTGTTTAATGTCACTTCAATAAAGAAAGGCTGAGCCATCATACGTCACCTTTTTTCTAAACAAGCTGCATTGCAGCTACAAAAATTGTGTAAACTTGCAGAACTGCTTCCACCAAGGAAGTGCTGTCAATTATGGTGTCTGTTTTGATTCACTACATCATCCTGATGCATCATTTTGCAAATATACAATGACTATAATCATCTTTATGCTTTTCCAAGTCAACTACCAAAGTACCACCAAAATCATTATAGCATTGCAAACTATATTTGAAGATACATGAAAATTTGACACACCTAACTCACTATTTATACTACTTACTTACTTCTTCAGCGACATACGACTTCACGCATAAGCAAGAATATAAAACCAACCACCATTATTCAAGAACAGTGAAACAGGTGATTAGAGTATGTTGGTGAACTCTACAATGGACCATACGCATAAACACAAAGATCACCGATGTAGCACACACAGACACACACGTTCATGCCGTTCCACCTACCATTGAAAAAATCAACGTATCCATTCAAGAAAACAAGTTTGGAGAAGCATCAATAACAGATAATATCCCAATTGTGAAAATTATATTTTGTATCAGACTAAGGACTATTTTGTTACTTCTGGAATTCGGGATTTCGTCAGATGACTTTCATGGGAGATATGAATATTCGTTCGTGATTGAATTGTCTCAGCAAGATGATAGTGAAGGCGTTTGAGTTTGTCTAAGATAGTGAAGGGCATTTGGGCTGATCCTCCTTATGCGAAGTAGGTCCTCCATTTTCATCTTCCCTAGATGAAGTAACCAGTGTATTTTGCGAAGTGTTTTAGTAACTCTCGTAATTCATTCCTCTCGTTCAAATTTATACACAGAATGTGGTAATGATTTTTTTCTAAAATAATGAGGTCAAGAGAAATTTCATAGTTACATGTTATAATCCCATCTTGAAAATCATATTCAATTCATGTTATAAACACCTAAAAATTAGTCATGAGGTTGAAACTCTTAACTTGTCACATCCATATGAACTACTACTGATTTTTAATTAATATAGGAATTTGGATCAGACTGCTTCAGTCTCATCTGAGTTCTCATTGCTCCGCAACTCGGTACCTCCATTTGTTTCTCTGCCTCTCTTCACATGTCAGTGTTACAGCTGCTATTCATGTTTTGTTGCAGTGAAATCTATAATCGAATAGCAGATATCGTGATTTCCCTGTAATTTATATATAGCACACTCAATACAAGGACCGAATAATCTTGACCAACTCACATGACTGTTCAGTTATTTGCGAAATTTACAAGACAACCGCCAATCATAAGGAGGATCGCAATCGGGAATTAATGCCTCATTTCAGTCATTCTTTCAGTGGATCATGGATATTTAATGCAGATAGAGGGATAGGAAATACAAAGTTAATAACGTCATGGAAATTCGTTGCGGATGAACGAAGTATGGCAGCCAGTAATAGCTGCCAACAAATATCCCATACTGATTTATTATTCGATATTGACTGTGGCTTGTGTTTAATGTCACTTCAATAAAGAAAGGCTGAGCCATCATACGTCACCTTTTTTCTAAACAAGCTGCATTGCAGCTACAAAAATTGTGTAAACTTGCAGAACTGCTTCCACCAAGGAAGTGCTGTCAATTATGGTGTCTGTTTTGATTCACTACATCATCCTGATGCATCATTTTGCAAATATACAATGACTATAATCATCTTTATGCTTTTCCAAGTCAACTACCAAAGTACCACCAAAATCATTATAGCATTGCAAACTATATTTGAAGATACATGAAAATTTGACACACCTAACTCACTATTTATACTACTTACTTACTTCTTCAGCGACATACGACTTCACGCATAAGCAAGAATATAAAACCAACCACCATTATTCAAGAACAGTGAAACAGGTGATTAGAGTATGTTGGTGAACTCTACAATGGACCATACGCATAAACACAAAGATCACCGATGTAGCACACACAGACACACACGTTCATGCCGTTCCACCTACCATTGAAAAAATCAACGTATCCATTCAAGAAAACAAGTTTGGAGAAGCATCAATAACAGATAATATCCCAATTGTGAAAATTATATTTTGTATCAGACTAAGGACTATTTTGTTACTTCTGGAATTCGGGATTTCGTCAGATGACTTTCATGGGAGATATGAATATTCGTTCGTGATTGAATTGTCTCAGCAAGATGATAGTGAAGGCGTTTGAGTTTGTCTAAGATAGTGAAGGGCATTTGGGCTGATCCTCCTTATGCGAAGTAGGTCCTCCATTTTCATCTTCCCTAGATGAAGTAACCAGTGTATTTTGCGAAGTGTTTTAGTAACTCTCGTAATTCATTCCTCTCGTTCAAATTTATACACAGAATGTGGTAATGATTTTTTTCTAAAATAATGAGGTCAAGAGAAATTTCATAGTTACATGTTATAATCCCATCTTGAAAATCATATTCAATTCATGTTATAAACACCTAAAAATTAGTCATGAGGTTGAAACTCTTAACTTGTCACATCCATATGAACTACTACTGATTTTTAATTAATATAGGAATTTGGATCAGACTGCTTCAGTCTCATCTGAGTTCTCATTGCTCCGCAACTCGGTACCTCCATTTGTTTCTCTGCCTCTTAATCGAAATGTCAATATCGACTGAAGTGTCTGTTTGTGCTTCTTTGGTTTTGGGTTGTTCAATGTGGTTGGTTGATTGAGAGGTTCTCCAACGTGCTTAATACACTTGTTTCGCTGATCTTGAGTAATGGTGGTTAGTTACAACACCGGCTGCGAAGCAGGACACTTCACCCAACGGTGTCCTCGCATCTCAATTCCATTTCTACTCAATCGCTATTCGTTATTTTGACATCTATCTCCGACTGTCGGCGAAGTGTGTTCCTTGATCTACTTTATCTTACTTGAAGTTGAGGTTTGAAGTATAGGGTGCTCCGTGTAGCACGGTTGAGTGATTTCTGCAATGTATGTCGAATACACTTCTGTGACGATTCCCTGACTTCCCCTCCAACTTGAGTATGGTTTGTCCTCTTCAGCCGATAACTCTGCACTCATGCTTGATAGTCTACCCAGTGATGTTATAGTGTTTTTCCTTCTTCCCTAATCGGTTGAGTCTCAAGGTTATTTAAAAAACCCATCAATTCAAGGCCGTTGACATAGTTTAGGTCTATATTATTTCCTGTAATTTAGTGGGGAGGTTGTGCAAGGGTGAGCAGACTAACTCGGAAAGTAGTTGCACAGGCCAGTGGATACCGGAAAACGACACAAATACTTCTAGTATACCTCATATTAAGAACGTATTGTTATGTGCCTGATTAAATACATAGAATGAAGTCCCTCCAATGTTTTAATCGTTTATTTCAATACTTCATTAAATATCTACAGACAAAGCAAGGTGCCTTACAATACTTGTCCATTATATATCTACATGTTATTACACGAAGCCAGTGTCAAATATATCATATTCTGTCATCAAATAAATTGATCTCTGACTTCATACTCGTTTAGTGATGATCAGGTCGAGATTAACTATGATCACCACTATATACTAATTACTTGCCCGTCACTGAGAAGAAGAATAAATCCAGGGTAACGATTATACTAGCGGGTGATTTCGCACTGTTATAAACAAAAGGTACAGTTAAACGATCACTGGTACAACTGGTCATGAATGACAACTCGATTAAATGTGACACTGTTTGCTTATGTCTGTGCAGTAATTGTGGGGCAAGCGATAACTGGGTTAGCATCCTCATCTCCATTCAACATTACTTTCATGATATATCAAGCTGCATTGCAGCTCCAAAAATAACGTAATGGGTCTGTAAGTGCTGGAAGTACGGGTTCAGTGATTTTTATTCTGGGTTCCAATTTACTACATTAATAGGAAATATCACTTTGCAAATATACACTCATCTTGTATTCCAAGTCAACTATCTAATTGCAGACAACATCATTACAGAGTTTCGAATTCGATCTGAAGACACGCCTAAAGTAGACAGACCTAACTCACTGTTTTACTACTTATTTGCGTTTTCAGCGACATACGGCTTCATTCAAAAGCATGATATTCAAACCAATCACCACTGTTGAAAAACAGCTCATCAACCAGCCCCACTGAACGATCAACACCGACAAAGCACAAACAGACAATCCGTTTAATGTTGACATACCAACAATTGAAGCCATCATAATGACATTCCGACAATGCAAGTGTGAAGAAGTTTCAAGACCAGATAATGTACCAACTGAGGAACTGTATGCGGACATAGCAGTAACTGCGAAGATGATCCGCACAGTGTTTAGAAAGGTTGAGAGAAACAACGTGTACCAAAAACTTTATTGAAATAACTTTAAAACAAACTTCATCTAATGTAAATTAGAAAGAGATCTGAATAATCCACGTGAGTGATTTGTGTACTGATAAATTAGAGCAGTTGAAAGTGTAGTCATTGTAATGTTTGAGTAGATCAACACAAATAACCTTGTGTAATCAATCTGACAGATATGAATAACAGTTGACCGTATAACTGCTTAGCCCTGCAATATCATGTTGAGTGTGTTGTGTGAACAAACCGTCAAATAACTTCCTCAGACACTTCGTTCATAAATTATAGTCGCACCATGAAATTTTTACTTAAATATATTGTGGTTCTCGGTATGTCTGTTCGTTATTGCGTTTTTCCGGCTACTCAAACTGCATTGCATATCTCTGATCCACAGAATGCTTCATTGAAATGACGCATAAATTTTCGATTGCCATCCTCCGCATGATTGATTGTCTTGTCCATCTCGAAAATGACTGAACAATTATGTGACTTGGTCAAGGCTATTTGGTCTTCATAATGTGTGTGCTGAGTATCTTTCCATCTGCCTAGATCTCGCTCATCCTCTGGCTTCTTCCTTTATTTGTGGTATACTCTAACTGTCCATCATTATTCGTTGTCATCATCTCTGAAGTTCTTTGGATCTCTTATGCTTGCCATAATTGAAGGTTATGCACTGATCATATAAATTTGTTTGTATACGTAATAATTAGAATGCTATTTGTAAGGATTTAGTTTGAATACATTTCTCATGATTATCGATGCTCCGACTTCAATTGCTTTGACTGTCACGAATGAAATGTGAAGTTTAAATAGGCTGATTTGTAATGCCAGTCAGACTGAACTTCAAACATTGAATATTCACAGCGAATGTTAAACCAATGAATCGTTTGAAGAGTGAATAAGGCAGTTAGGGACTGATATAACAATAACAAAAATATAATTCATAAGCTGAACAGTAAATTACTAGTATGTGATGTTATTACTTCTAGCTAACAACGCTTTTTCGACAGATCACGATGAGTTATGAGATAATCTTCCTACTTAAACGGAATCCAATCAAATGCTTTTAAAATAGAGGGAAATCACGATGTCAACTGAATCGAAGTTTGATTGTAGAGTTCACTGTATCATAACGTGAACAGGACCTGTAACATTACCATGTGAGGAGAGGTTTGAGTATTAATAAGATGTATTCATCGAGTGCACGACTTAATCTTAGAGCCAATGACAAGTTTTCCAACTACGTGAAAGTAAATACTTCGCAAATATCGACAAAATTTAAAAGATCATGTATCAAAACTGGAAATCTGGTTACACCTGATCAAATTACAATTTAACGTTAACCTTACAGTATGTACATCTTTTAGAATGCCACTTAGAAATTGTTAATTTCTGTTGCATTAATGAGAAGGAAAAACACTATAACATACATCACTGGGTAGGCTAGCAAGCACGAGATTGTGTAGACTAATCGGCTTCAGTGAACAAACCACATCCAAGTTGAAGGGGAGGAGCAAAGAAATCTAAGGCACGAACTGAATGCACAGAAGCAAACAAGTCAGCGAAAAGTAGCATCAGGGCAGATAAACTTAAATATGTGGAAGATCTAGCAATGACGGCGGAAAAGGCTGTAATTGAATGAATTATGAGATAATTGATGATGTAAACGAGAATGACCAGTGAGAAACAAGGAAGGTAAAGGAATCATGGACAATGAAGTAAAAGGAAACAAGTCGATAGAAAAGTTTGAAGATTTTTTGAATTCACCAGTTATACTGAACAACTGAAAACAAGCACACACAACCACTCTGATCAATGCTAACCGACGAACAACTGAAGTGGTCAGTTTGGCCATTCCATAAATCAAGTGTGAAGATCCATGTAAACCAAACAACATACCAGCTGAGCAACTGGTAGCGGAAAAGTAAGTAACTGAAAAAATGAAGTGATTAAAAGTTTTCTCCTAAAAATACAGCAAATCCATTGACCAGACATCATCAGCAATCACCTCTTGTAGGAGAGAATATACCATAAACAAGTTGGAGGGGAAGTCAGGGAAGAGTGCTGAAGGTGTACAGGGCAAACATGGAAGAGATGGTTCAACCGTTCAATCCTCAACGTAAAACGAGATAAAGTCGATCAACGAACACACTGCACTAACAATCGGAGATTTATGTCGAAATAAATGATAGCGATTCAGTTGAAATTAAAATGAGATGCGAGGACAAAGTCGGGTGAAAAGTCCTGGTTGGCAGCCGATGTTGTAACAGGCGTTAGTAATCATGTACTTTTATAGTTACAACTCAGAAGTAAAATAATGTAAGGATAAATAGTCCAATTTTCGGGGTCCTTAGATCCTCAAAACTTGCTTGATAAATGTCTTTATTTTGGATTTTATTCATGGGCGGATCAGTTGACTTTGAGATCACATTTCCGAATAGCAGAACCCATGGCTGTGATTGGTTACTGTGTCATTTTAATGTGCTATTTTTGTGCTCGTCCAAAGGACGTCTCTATGGAGTATAAATGAACGCTATTTGTGTGCTTGGATTCATTGTGTGCTGGTTGGATGTTTGTAGAATACATTTTCTACTCTATATTAAGACAATCGGATCACAGTAGCCTGCCTGGACTCTGGTTCATGGTTTGTTCTCGTTATTCGACTAAAGTGAACCCCTAATAGTTTCAAGTAAACTAAGAGATAAGCATAACAATTACTGATGCGAGGGACAAACGATTTAATGACCGAATACTGAATATCATCTGATGATACATATGAAGTCATTTTGATATTGCATGACTACCCATAGTTTGTGATGAAAGGCAGTGCTGGATTAGCATCCTCATTTGCACTCGTCCGTTGGACATAACTTTTTTACATATCAAGCTGCAAGGCAGCTTCAAAAATTGCTTCTTTCTTTACTCAATAGGGGTTCGGGATAAAGCGACTCAGCTGGCGATGATATTACCCATACAAATTTACTACATTAACAGAAAACATCAATTTGCAAATGTACAATGATCATAAATATGTTTACTGTCTTGCAGGTAAAAAGTCGAATTGCGACCAAAATTATCACACGATTTTGAATTATATTTGAAGACACGTCAAAAGTTGGCACACCTTACTCACTAATTATACTACTTATTTCCTTCTTCAGCGACACTAGACACATTCAGAAGCAAAAAAGTTAAACCATTCACCTTTACTGAAAATCAACGAAACAGGTGATCAGAGTACGATGGCGAACCCTAAAATGGACCTAACTCACAAACTAAATCATCACTGACACAGCACACTTACATTTATTTCGTTCCATCTACAGTTGAAAAAATCAATGTAGTCGTTAAAGTAATTGAGTTTGGAGCAGCATCAATAACAGACAACAACAGCATATCGAGGCATAGACAGAAGAAAACGGACTCTCCTATTCCATACACAGCCACAAATGCAGGCAAACACGGCCAGTGTAACAGCAATCTCGTCAACTGTCACTACAATAGACTGCACGCTAGTTTCACTCCTCACATAAACCAGCGGCACCAGAAAATATTGAAGCTGACGCAATAAAAGCAAACGTGGCAGCAACTGCAAAAGAACTCCACATTCTCTTGAACAAGATTCGGGAGGAAGGACAAGTACCAACAGATTAGAAAGAATGGTACCTGATCAAAATACTGAAGAAAATCGATTTGAGCAAGTGTGTGAACTACAGAGGTATCACTCTTCTTTCGAATCTGGGCAGATTTAACAGGGTGTTATTAAACGGAATGATGGACTCCACAGATGCTCAAATTCAAGATCAACGAAATGGATTTCGTAAGGATCGAACAAATTACAATATCACCGATTGTTGTGCAACAGTTAATTGAATGGAACTCACCGCTCTACATCAACTTCATTGATTATGAGAAAGCAATTAATAACGTGGACAGGGCAACATTAAAGAGGCTACTCCGACACTATAGCGTTTCCGAGAAGATAGTTAAAAACACATGGAATTTTTATGATGCAGTTAACTGCAAAATCGTACAAGGAGGTCATTTGACGCACTGTTTCCAGGTGAAGACCGGTGTCATGCAAGGTTGATTACTCTCAACCTTTCTCTTTTTCCTGGTTGTCGACTCGATTATGAAGACATGAACATCTGGAGGGAAGCACGGTATAAAACGTGTAGCTCGGATGCAGCTGGACGATTTGGAATTCGCAAATGATCTGCCTCTACTATCACACACGTGATAACAAATGCAAGTGTCGCAGCAGCCTCTGCAGCATCAGGTCTCAACATACATAAAGTGAAAAGCAAGTTTCTACGATGCAACACAACAAGCGCTAACCAAATCTCTGTTGATAGAGGACGTTAACAACTTTACATATCTAGGCAGCATTATCGACAACCAAGGTGGATCCAATCGAGATGTGAGGGCGCGGATCGGCAAAGCAAGGGTTGAATTTCTACAATTGAAAAATATCAATTGAAAATATCAATCAACACCGAAATCAAGATTTTCAATACAAATGTCAAGACAGTTCTACTGTATGGAGCGGAAACTGGGAGAACTACGACAGCCATTATCCAGAGGATATAAGTGTTTATTGACAGTTGTCTTTTCAAAATACTGACACCATCAGGAACAACGTACTGTTGGAGTGAACAAAGCAGATTTCGCGTGATGAAGAAATTAGAAAGAAGCACTCGAAGTGAATAGGCCACACAGTGCAGAAAGCACCCAACTGCGTCGTAAGACAACCCCTCACTTGAAATCCTCAAGGTCAACGGAAGAAAGCAAAGAGCAAGAAAACAAATATTCCTGTAGAACTTCTGTAAAATTCATATAGTGTGAACTGTTTTACATCAGCTACGTACAATCCTTAATATTTTAGGACCAAAAATATCATAGACATTGGCATACTTATCAATACGAATGTAGTTTGCAATGAAAATTTATGTCATGCTGTCACCTTGTGTAACAATCAACAACATCCAAGAAATCTGCTGAAACTTTTCACCGAAGATCATTTCATTATCCAGTTTCCTATGCAACACGAAAACAAGTTCTACTTCCTTGATATCACAATGAAACTGACAATGTATAAAGGCATCCGACGTTCAGTTTGGATGAGGAAAGATACATAGAATCAAGTTCATCTGAATTCCAGTAGGTTCGGTCCATTCAATTCCTAAATGACA
>CALYCR020000060.1:0-20539 GCA_944470395.2 Schistosoma turkestanicum | reverse complement strand
CCACTGAACTCATCCAACACCAAAGCAGCACACACGGATCTCCCAATTAATTTTAACCCACTAACAACTGAAAAGATTATCGTGGACATCAGATAAATCAAGATCAGCAAAGTAACAGGAACAGACAACATACCACTGAGGCACTGGTCAGTAGACATAAAAGCGACTATATGAATATTGTTCACTCTGCTCAGGAAGATTTTAGAAGACCAAGTTATAACAGACTGGAAAGAAGGACACCTTATCAAGGTAGCAAAGAAAGATGATCTCAGAAAGTGTCAGAGCTACAAGTTAGCCACTCTACTCTGAATATTAGGAAAAGTCTTCAGCTGAGTGTTTTCTTACCCATCGAACGATTCATAAGGCTCCCAACTTTGAGATCAACTAGCTGGATTCCGCAAGGACCATGTAGCGACCAGATCGCGACACTAAAGATTATTGTGAAACATTCAGTTGGGTGGATTTCACTACCACAAATCAACTTTACTGACTGTGAGAAAGCATTCGACAGCATAGGCACGATAGCAGCACGGAGGTGTCTTCGATATTGTGAAGTGCTTGAGAGGATAGTCAACATCATTCGGAATTCTTATGATTAGCTAAACCGCAAGATCATGCATGGAGTACAGCTTACCGACTCGCTCGAGTTGAAGACCGGTATCAGACAATGTTGCTTACTCTCACCCTTCCTCTTTCTCCTGGTCATTGGCTGTATTATGAAGACGCCAACATCTGGATGGAAGCACAGAATACAGTGGAGTGCCAGGATGCAGCTTCACGATTTGGACTTCGCATATAATCTGATTCTTCTATCTCATGCGCAACAACAAATGCAAGAGAAGATGACCAGCGTAGCAGCAGCCTCTGCAGCAGTAGGTCTCAACATACACAAAGGAAAAAGCAAGATTCTCTGATACAGCGCAACATTCACCAGCCAAATCACTCTTGATAGAGATGCCTTGGAGGACGTTAACACCTTCACATATCTGATCACCATTGGTGATCAAGGTGGATCTGATGCAGATGTGAAGGCGTGGATCGGCAAAGCAAAAGCAGTATTTTTAAAACTGACGTCAAAGTCAGAATATTCAATACCAAGATCAAGACAGTTTTACTATATGGATCGGAAATTTGGAAAGCTACAAAGCAATAATACACAAGATACAAGTGTTTATGAACAGTTGTCTTCGCAAAATACTTCAGATCCGTTGGCCAAACACTATCAGCAACAACGTACTGTAGGACAAAACAAACCAGATTCCAGTGGAGGAGGAAATCAGGAAGAAGCGATGAAAGTGGATAGGACACACATTGCGAAAAGCACCGAACTGTGTAACAAGACAAGCCCTCACTTGGAACCCTCAAGGTCAAAGGAAAAGAGGAAGACCAAGAAACACATTACGCCGAGAAACGGAGACAGACATGAGAAGACTGAACAAAAATTGGACAGAACTGGAAAGGGAAGCTCAGAACAGAGAAGTTTGGAGAACACTGATCGGCTTTGTATGCTTCATTAGTGATAAAAGGCCTTAGTAAGTAAGCATATACATGTAAAATTCAATTACTATGAATAATAACGGAATGAACAACATACCTTGAACTTTTTCAATTAATTTTACACAATAATTTTCGATCAATGTTCGACCGGAACATTTTTTCCAATGCATTAATCTTACATCGATTGGATCACCACAACCTGATTGAGCACTTGAACAAGAATAACAGTATAATTCAGCTGAAATTGTTTCTAAAATTGAAATACAAAAGAAACATTTGTAAAAATTTAGTTATACTTCTTCAAAATTTATTCATCTAATTGAAAAAGTAACGTTGTATGCATCAGTAACTATTGTGACACTGTTTGAGCTACACAAATCGAAATAATCAAAACAATAATAATGGCTATATATTCAGTATGATGGAATCTCAGCAAAGAAATATTTTAACAAGTTCTCTATTCATTGTATATTTTCTGTCACTGCAATATCTCCGAGTGTACTTTTTTGTACTCTGTAATTTAAAAGTCGTAAACTTTTTATCAACACAGCAGTAAATCCAAAGGTGAAAGCAAATAGTGAATGTTTTGCAAATATTTTTCAATTAAAGCTATACTATTCCATCTAAATTCTTGACTCTTTCATCCAAAATCACAATGAAGATGATCTATGTGCAATGTTATTTTCATGTTCTTTGGTGACACTCGTACATGAATGATGGATATTTACCGAATTCTGAAAGTGGTTCTGAGGATCACTTGGTTAAGACAAATGTTTCATGACGTCTAATTCTATAATAATCACACGGTTTTAGTTAAAATTCAAAGCAATGATTAATAAAACAAACTGTTTGTGCTTGTTTACTTGAAAGTGCAAATCTGTAAGATACTGAATTATTCAATAGTGACTAGCTATGACTTTTGGTTAGAAGCTCAACCTGCTCAATATTAGATAACTAAGTAAGATGGCTCGATCTCTTTTAAGAAATGCGACATTTTCATGCCCGTTTACATAAAGATCCGTAATAATGATTTGTAAGTTTTTACAAGTCGTTTTTAGTCTGTTCGTATTAAAATGTAATACTGAAAAGCCATTGGGTAGTGGCTTGATATCTTAGAGATTCACGAAAATTCTTAAGTATAACAGCTACTTTTTATTAAAATTTGTATTTTAAAACCACCCATTATTTATTTATCATTTAGTATAAACAGGAAAACTAACACAATAGTTTCGTTTCCGGTTTCATTGAAAAATGACTTGCTCTTGTTTAAAAAAGAATTTAATGAACTTATTCACCTTAAAAGCTAGTAAAAACAATGAAAAAAATAACTAACCAGCCGCTAGATAAACTAAACAAATAATAAATATAACATTCATTAAAGTGTAAACTGATGTTTACACTTTCATAAATTTGCCATTAAAAACTACAGAGTAAAACAATATCAAATTATCAATGTCTAATATTTCTAATTGCCTGCTCTTCATTTTACATGACTGGTTACAATTGATTCACCCTAATATGCACTCAATCTTCATATTCCCGATTCCTTATGCTTTGTGTTTTTGCTATGTTTCCTATGGATTGTCATACTTTAACATTTTCAGACATTGAAAATTTGTATGCTTTCACTTTTATCTAACAAGTCAGTAATGACTACCAGGCAGAAGAGTGAGTCTACGATGGCCCTTTGTAAAACTCCTGTTGTTGAAACTTGAAAGCTTGCATGCACTCTGTTTACCTTGGTAAGTAACTTTTTCTTGGGAGCCAGGATAGAAGTGGATCAGTGAAGCCTATTTCGCAACCTTCACAGGTATGGGTGCGTGAGGTACTGCATCGAAATGTTTTGCGAACACAGGCAATATTATATGATGACTGGAAAAGGAGTGGCTTGTTTCTATCCAACTGTAAGTTGGTGCTACTTCCGTGGATGCATGTACTGGTCACTCATAAGTGAACTCATTGCTTCTGCATACTGTTTGCAGGGCGAATACTATCACATTCTATTGACTTTCTTATGTGCAATCACTTTATTTTTTTCGATGCTGTGCCAGAATTATGTCGGATACTGCCCAGGCCATCACCTGGCACTAGGTTTGATCAGTATTCTGAATTTGTAGGTGCGAAGTTTAAGCGATTGGTGAAGTTGGTATTAAAGATCCCGCACATCTCGAAGTTAGTAAACTCTGCTTTTTTAACCTTAGAAAAATACTCTGGTTTGTAGGGTTTTATTCAGTTGCGAACGTATACAGATATTTTGGGTTTGCCTATATTTCGGAATCCCTCAGAGAGACGTTCCACTTACGCCAGGCTCTCCTTTTTGCCAGTGGCAAGCGTTCGCTGCCTGGCTCAACCCAAGTTTTTCTCTTTACCGGTGTGCGATGCGCCTGAAGCACGTTGTGTAGGACAACATTTTGAATGATTTCTCTCACTGTTCCACATTGTTCATTTACAATTGGCTTCCTTTCTTCCCTTTGCCAAAGGACGTTTATAAGATACTCTCTCATAGTCGTGTCGCTTGTTAAGGCTTAACAAAGTTAAGAAGTATTTTCGTCCCTCTTGCATACTACATTTTTGACCACGTTGCTCATGACTGCGCCACGGTCACCACTTCCTATTGCCATGTGGACATGGACATCCTCGATCAGGAGCTGATTGTTAGTTGTCAAATAATCTAGTCCATCTCATGACGTCGCATACATGCTCAATCAACCCGTAAATTCTAGTGACTTTGACAAGTAGCCTGTGAAGCGGACTTGTGAGAGTTGTACAGTGTTTGCTGAGGTTTAGGGATGTGGTGTTGAAACCTTTAGCTAAGAGTATTAGGATCAAACACAAGGGTGCCATTTGCAGTGAGGCGCACCTTAATTTATTTTTTTAGTCCCTCTAGTCAGGTATTTTGTGCCATGCCCGCTGAAACAGCACCAGCATGATTCTGTTACTTCCGTTATTTGGGTACCGTGTTGTGTTTCTGCTGTCAAATTATATAGCCACTCCACCTCGTTTCTTGCGTACCCGACTGCACCGGAAGATTTTGGTGCGCTGCAAGCTCACTTCATCATCTGCAATATCGAGGAATAGCCATATTACAGCCAAGATTACGTTCTTCGTATCAGTCTGAGAGCACAAATTCCTGATCTTAAACAGCTCACCCTTGCTTCTCTTGCGTTGCTCTGAAGGCCTAATCACCGGCTGCCCCTCATCAGCAACAGCCATTATCGCGTGTTTAAACGAGTTAGCAAGTTCTGTAGGTTTCTTGCATGTGTATTCACTCGGTGAAACCTTATATCTGTCTCTGATGTTGAAGGTTGTCGATCAAAATCAACTAATATTTGCGTGTGCTTAGTTTGACCTCCCTGTTTTTGTCTCACTTGTCTATATGGGCTCTCGCAACATCTAGTGTTGCCAGATAGTTAGTTTTTCATGCTGTGCAAAGCCTGGGGGGGCTCATTTAGGTCTTCTCAATTTCTGAGGTTCACAGCCATTTGATGTGTAGTGTCGGTAGCCGTGTGGTGTGAAGGACGAGGTAGCAGGGATACGCTAGATACCATGATGATTTAAAAGCCTATGCTACGTGATATGCACCGTCACTGTTTCCCACCATATGCGCAAGCCTTATCAAGGCAACCACTAACCTGCTCAGGCACGCCGTGAACTGCCATACTGGGTTATTCTCAGAGGCCTTCCGATGTCCTGGTAGCTGCTCGCACTGATGATCGTTCGCCGTACCTGATTCTGATTAGGGATGACAACTTGAACAAGGATCTCTGAGATCTTATGAGAATTTCTTCCTTTTCTTGCACCGCGTCTTAAGTTACCCTCAATGGTTAGGGTTTCTTTTTAGCGACGTTCTGACCACGGAACATAAAACACTGTTTTACCGGGGTGCTGCTTATTCCAAGCATTGTGCAGTATCTGTGCCGCTGTCCTTTATCAAAGACGGCCTTACTTTCCAGTGATCCAAGCTCCCATATTGGGAAATTAAATCAAGTAAGCGAATTTTTCTAACGCCCTTGTCCCTGATTTGTAGCGTTTATCGATCTCTGGTGTTACCCTTTCCATTTATTAGACGCACATAACTTTCCGCACTGTTAACAGATACTAGAGTGTTTACAACAACTGCTAGTTTCGTCGATGTATTGGTCCGCGTTACGGCTACCCTTGTCACCTGTTTGGTTGGTTTATTTCTGGGCCAATCAGGTTTATTCATGGGTTGGTAGGTTGGTTTTAGATAAGTTCTGTGTCTTCGCTGCTGTTATTTTTCTAGTCTCAGTTATTCTGCACTGTGGACAAAGGTATCAGAACCTCGGATGTAGGTGACTCAAAATGAACCGTTTCACAGACGACTTGTCGCAGACATTAGAATTTACCAAGTAATTGAGCATGTATGCAACGCCAGTCAAAATATCGTGTTGTGAACATTCCACCCAACGTGATGCGAACAACCTAGATTCTTACCGGAAGTGTCGTCAGAGCTCTGTCTCGTTCTCATTCTCACAGTAATGTTAAACATCAGTTCAGACTACATAGGAGATGCAGCCATGGCAAAATCAACTTTTCGTTCGACGGAAGGATAATCCACATCTGTTTCTAACCCTCTTTAAAACATACGCACGCCACACCTCGAAGTTCGCAGAGTTGTCGCTTTTTATCTTCTGAAAAGAGACGTAAATCTCCTGGATTGAATGGCGAAACGGGCATCTAAATGGGTGATATTTTTGAAAAATGACCATGCGAAGATAGAAACCAACACCACTCTTAGTCTGATAGTTGCTGAAATCTCGTAACCCTGAGACAAACGAACTCGACCAAATCACGCGACATACAAGTTCATCAAGAATTGTCAAATGACTAGAATTAGTGAGTCTAGTTGCCAGACTACCACCCACCGCGGTTTATCAAACACCTAGGACTGCATCGAAAGAACTAGAAGCGAAAGCAGAGAAACCAACTTGTTTATTCTGGCTTATGAAAAAAATATGGGATATTTGAAATTTTGATGTACCAAGTTAGCACATACTTTCCTTTGAAAATATGTTATTTTGAGGGGTTATTCATGTCCAAACAGTTAAAGGCATTAACATTTGGTAATGACCAACTTGGTATTTATCGTTGTTTACATGTTTTGAAAACTCCATAACCTTGTGAGTTCATTTTTCATGCCCAGATATCGATCGCAAATGCTACTAGCGCTGGGTTTGAATGTCTTTTAAATTTCGGGATATGAGTAGTGTACAATGTACTGATCAAAAAAGCAGGTAAGTATTTACTCCGTATTCAGCCTTTTTTAAAATCTAGCGGTAGCGATAGTAGCAGTACTGGAGAGGAAGAAAGACTCAGACAATTATTTCTAAGCTGTGATTCTAATAATGATGGATGCTTAAATTGTGAAGACTTGTACGATATGTGTAAAAAACTAAACATGGCAGAATGCGCGGATGAAATTATAAACACGCTTGGGGCTAATACTAAAGGGAGCATAACATTTGATGAATTTCTTAGCTGTCGAGAGAAAGTTTTTCAAATGCAAACTGAAGCGGATAATATACATTTCACTAAACCTGATTTAACACATCATCAAAATTATAAACAGTTAGGATATAATTGGTCTGGTAAATCACATGCAAGTATTCCAAATAATGGGCAAGAAATGAATGAAAACTCTATTCGTAAAACAAACGAAAATATCAATCTCGGAAGTTCTGCAAGCGAAACCAGCCTTGTTAACTCAGGTTAGATTATACAGACATTCTGATGTTTTATTATTTAAAACTTTATTCAATACATCACTCTTCTGTCAAGAATACTTATGTTGGGTTGCCAGAATTCTCACTGTTTGGTAATATAAAAACGATCTCATCCAGATCATGAGTGAACTTAGTTTTTTATGAAGTAAAAAGCACCATAAAGCTGTATCACTACCCGTACTTTATACATTCTAACGAGAGTTTTAACTCTCATCTAACGAAGGCCTCGTCCATATTGCAGAAAAGTGACTGAGAACTAATAGTAAAGTGTGATCAAAGTATTTACTGCGAACCAGTAATTAGTTTGTATTTTACTGACACCAAATCCCTTAGTTTAGAATAATCTTCAACTTAGAGGCATAATACCACTGTTGAAATGAATAAATGTAGAGAGTAGTGACTAGATCTGATTCTCTCTACCGATTAGTATTATTAGACACCATAGCTTAGACAACAAGTGCTATTTTAACTACATTTATTGACTGCATCACGTTTTAGTTGCCAAAGACCGTTTGTATCAACTTTTTGCACTGAGAACTTTATAATGTTACCAATTTCGAACAAATTGAGACTTAATTAAAAGCTTTAAAAAATTTAAATAGTCATTTTTCGGGACAGTTAGTACAGTTACTGTATATTTGGGTAAACAAACATATACGTAACAACTGTTTTATGTAAAACCTTATAACCTGAAGTCTTGACATTTTTTTCTGTCATGGATTGTTCTGAAGTCGATTAGTAACTGAACAAATGTTTTTTTAGATAACTAAGACCTCCCTTACTGGCTCAGTACAACCGAGCATAACGTGTATGAATTTATGAAAGTGACGTACTAATCTGTTGAAGGCAACTGACCAGCATAAATAAATCTGAAAATGTGAACAAATCTGTTCTTTGATTTTATAGTAAATGCTGGTAGTGTGTTATGGCATTGAAACTTATGTTATTTTCCAACTTGTGCGCGAACGCCTTATCTCTGAACCACTGAGCTGATCGGCATCCAGCTATGTTCATGTCTAACTGTGATCAATCTAAAGATTATGCTCAACCTTACCCATTTTCCTTTAGTAGTTGCTGCCTACACTCGACAGGGCTGACCTCCACTGGTCACGTCTTCTTAACAGAACTCCAAGAATTTCCTCACGAAACTAGTCATTACTGAGCACATTGTACGGTTTTTCATTATAGAGTTATGGAGATTGTTGTTTGTTACTGAAATCATCAATAAATCATCGTTAGATTCACGATTTGATTGAAGAATAACTAATGGAAAATATGCTATTTTGTTTAGAATTCTAATAGTTCTTATTTTTTGCAAAACCACCGACTGCCTCGACGAGCTTTGTTTTGTAGTTTAGGAATAGGTTGGAAGAAAGTTAGGGGCGGCCAATCCAAAACATGGCCAAAATCCATGAAGTCATTGACGAGTGGACTTAGCCATGTCGGTAGTTGTCGATTACCTGGTTGGGGTCTGCGAGATGATAATAATCGATGGTTAGAGACCTTGAATGACATGGCTCAAAACCGCCACCGGTGCACTTATTCTTTATGTTCTCTCAAATCCTAATCTTCTGGATTCTTCAATACCCCTAGTTTTGACTTTCTAAACTTTTCTCACTGAATCATACTTCTTGAATAATATCTTTTAATCCTAACCTCTCGAATTACTTCTAATACCTTTACTACCTCTTCTACTATTGGATTTGAATTGACAATTATATCTCTGTGCTGATGTGGTATGGCGACATGAACTGATGTACTTACGTACAAAGTTCTACGTTGCATCTGACTGACTGACTGACTGATTTTTTGCAAACATGCATGGATGTTTTTATTCTATAGATAGACAAAGCTTTTCTATTCATGAAAGTTACTTCCAGGATATTTAGTCGATGTATCGATAAATCCTAGTTGAGAAAGCATAAGCGACATATTTCTGATTAGTTCAAACATATGCTTAGATGAGACAAATAAGTTTTATCAGTAATTTAGGCTTTATTACTATCGATACGAATGTTTCCGTTGTATCAACTAGGTTGTGTGAAAGTAAATGTACATTCAAATTCTTTTATGTAGACATTTCCTTGTTTATAACCTTATGTTATAAGATTTGTTTGTTTTTCTCAACCATGTTGACCCAGCTTCTTTTGTATCCGTTGTAACTCAACCTCTCCATATTGAATGGTAAAACTTTCCCTTTAGGTTCAACCATATCAACTAAGTTACTAACTAACTATAAAGTTCAAGTGCTAAGTTGCATTGCCGACTAAGCAAGAATGTATGACAGCATTAAGATACTCCACACAAATATATAACATTTTCTATGGTTACGGTATCCCATAGACATGACACATCTCATATTTCCTCACAGAAATATGCAGACTTTAGAGTAAAAATCATTATGAAAGATCCCAAGTGGTTGATTTTTGGTTTCACAACTATGGTCTGTGGTCAAATAAACTTCTACTACTACTAAGTCCGCTTTGGATGAGTCAATCAGCTAAAACATAGAACTTCGTACGTACGTACGTACGTGCGTACATCAGTTGCCATCAGTCAGTCAGTGAGTCAGATGCAACGTAGAACTTCGTACATAAGTACATCAGTTCATGTTGCCATACCACATCAGCACAGAGATATAATTGTCAATTCAAATCCAATAGTAGAAGAGGTAGTAAAGGTATTAGAAGTAATTCGAGAGGTTAGGATTAGAAGATATTATTCAAGAAATATGGTTCAGTGAGAAAAGTTTAGAAAGTCAAAACTAGAGGTGTTGAAGAATCCAGAAGATTAGGATTTGAGAGAACACAAAGATTAAATGAACCGGCACCACTGCAAACGGTTTTGAGCCATGTCATTCAGGGTATCTAACCATCGATTACTAACATCTCGCAGACCCCAACCAGTTAGTCGACAACTACCGACATGGCTAAGTCCACTCATCAATGACTTCATGGATTTATGCCATGTTTTGGTTTGGCCACCCTTAACTTTCTTCCAACCTATTTCTACACTACAAAACAAAGCTCTTCGAGGCAGTCGGTGGTTAGACATACGCAGCAAATATCCCAACCACCTCAACTGATGAAGTTTCATTACTTCATTTATTGATCTACTATTCTTACCTAGCACCCGTTTCCTAATAACAGCGTTGCTAACTCGGGTGTCCCACGATATACGAGCAATGCTTCGAAGACACCAATGATCGAAAACCAATAACCGACGACTATCTTCTATTCTCATTGGCCATGTTTCACAGCAGTAAAGTAAGACGGAGCGAACTACTGCACAGTACACTCGTCCTTTTATTCAGCGAACGGATATCTCGCCTACGCCATAAGTGACGCAACTTGGCAAAAGCCAATCGAGCCTTCTGTATCCGTGCTAAGATTTCGTCACACACACCAGGCCATCAGTTGCCATACCACATTAGCATCTTGGATCAAATAAATTGTTACCTTTGATCTTTTTATTGAACAAAGTTTTCAATTTTTTATTGTTCTGTTTACCTTGTTTTTAAAAAAGTTATCTTTCATTTATTTAGGAGCAGAATATGATTCTGGTGCACAAGATCTTTGTGGTGAACCACAAAGTTTACATTTACTAATACAACGTGATTTTCCTGATTTATATAAAATTGTTTTTTCATTATTACCTTACAATTCAATAAAAACTAATTTTGATAATCCTAATGTAAATACTACTAATAATAATCCGATGTATAATTTTTCAAATCAACAATTTACTAATTTATCAAAACATACCGAAGAAACACAATTATTCGATATAATAAAATCAACTGACATCGAATCCAACGCGTGTAGTAATAATAATAATAATTATTATGATTATTATTTACAAAATGTAAAACATTTATTTGAATGTGCTAATACTATTCATATACAAAGAACAACTCAATTACGTGCAGAAATACGTGATCTATCACATAGACTACAAGGATTACAGGTATGTTTGAAATGTTTGAGTTTATTGTTATGTATAAATTGTTTTTGCTCAAAATATGCTATTTCTTATGTTAAATGTCAACCACTTCGCTTATCTTGAGAGTTTCATCAGTGCTGATGGCCTGGTGTGTGATGAAATCTCAGCATGGATACAGAAGACTCGATTAGCATTTGATAACCTTCATCATTTATGGTGTAGGCGAGATAGCCGTCTGTTAACCAAAGGATGAGTCTACTGTGTAGCAGTTTGCTCTGTCCTAATTTATGGCTGTGAAAAATGGCTAGTAAGAGTAGAAGATATTCATAGGAAGGATTTGATTTTGACCAATTTGGTCTCTTGTGAGGGCGGTTTTCACTTCCCGCCTGCCCATACCGTGGAAGGTTGTTTGTTGAGGAACCTGAAAAGGAAGATAGATTATTGTTGGTCTTAGAGACCTGGTTGCGTAACCGCAGAGCTCAAGGGACAACTGGTTGAGGCCGGTCACGCACGGCCTTTTTATGAAGGGTTTTTTGAGGATTAGCTCCGTTCTTAAAGGCCCTTAGTGGGCAGCCCTTACCGCCGGAGACGGAAATCCGTAAGGTAGGGTGAGGTGTGACATTTTTAGGGTTGACCTTTTCTAACCCTTACTTCCTTGTGAGAAGGCAGCATCGCTGCAGATGCTGGTTGTCCAAGGGAAACACCTTACTGCTGTCACACCCCTCCATCACAGTCAGCAGTACGACTTCGCCCTCAGACCTTGAGTAGCTGTTTTTAGTCTCATTGTTCTCCAATCGACCTGCCTGGCATGGTAGAACCTTCAGGAACATATGTCGCAGCCAGTATAGTTCGGTTGGGTCATCACGATAGGCAAGCCCGACCACCACATCAAGGTAGCAGCTTCGGTCGGGCATCCATATGTTACTAGTTTTCGATCATAGGTGTCTCCGAAGCATTGCTCGTTTATTTTGGGATTATCGAGTAAGTAATGAAGTTGTTAGGAAACGTGTTCTAGGTAAGGATGACAGATCAATAGATGAAGTATTGAAACTTGATCAGTTGAGGTGGTTGGGACATGTTTTATGAAAGCCCAACCACCGACTGCCTCGACGAGCAATGTTCTGTAGTGTAGGAGTAGGTTGGAAGAAATCTAGAAGCGGGCAAACCAAAACATGGCATGAATTCCTGAAGTCACTGACAACTGGACTGAGTCATGTTTGTAAATGTGGACTACCCGGTTGGAGTCCGCGAGACAATAGTAACCGATGGTTACAGACCTTGAGTGACATGGCTTAAAATCGTCTGTAATGGCGCAGATGCATCCATTCTTTGTGTCCTCTCAAATCCTAATCATCTGAATTCCATATGACTGTTTTTTCTCTGCTTTAACTGATTTCTCTTGGGTATACATCTCGATTAATATATTCGATCAGTAACCTTTTTGATTACCGCAAATACTTCTACTACCTCTATTACTACTATGAGATTTGAATTGACAGTTGCATTTCTCTGTGCTAATGTGGTGTAATGACTAGAACTGATGTACGTACGTATGAAGTTCTACGTTGAATTTACTCGCTCCTAATCGGAAATATAAATAGTATGTGATCATTATTTAAATTTATCAGAACACATAAACATTCGTACAATGTGACATCTAAATATTTAAGCAACACACAAATGATGGAGTTTGTAAGTAGAATGAGACACTGTTCAAACGCCCAAGCAGGTGTTGTTATCATGGTGAACGACCCCGAGCTTTTGACACAAAGACAGTAGAGCAACATCACCAGATGTAACCCCGCGGTAGCCAATGACCAACAGTGGGATTATAAACCATCCTGGAGCTTATATACACCATTGTTTTGGAATGAGAGTTTTCCAATTCTCCTAGATAGATCCTCCATACTCCGTCAACCTAGTTGAAGGCTTAGCTTGACATTCAGTTATTGTCCTCTAACCCTACTAAGAATAATAGGCTTTACAAAGTTATAAAATAAACCACTATCATACATACAGCTAAGACTTACAACTCTACAGCATTGTATTCAAGAGAGATTAGTCATACTGTAGTGAAGGAGAACACAGGTGAGGGCAATCGAATTGTATTTAACAAAAATTACAGAGTTACTCAGTAAAATAGGAAAACCATATCGTAACCGTTAATTTGCAAATCTTCAATCCATCATCAGTCCATTGTCTAACATTTCACTCACTATTCATGCGTTTCATACAACTTCCATTTTGTTCCCACTCTTCCTTTCTTGATCTTCCCCCATCTTCTGCTGCCAGACATTACGTTTACACTCGCGTCATATAATACTTATAAGTAGCGCGCACCACAATACTATTATCTATACTAAAATTGTAATGATAGTGAGATATCCTCTAGAGACACAGACAACATATTTCCAAGTATTGTATCTTTTCACAGTCAGAAGACCATCTCTACTAATTTTATTCGTAACTAGTATTCCTCAAGAAGAAATTCTCTTCTATTATGTTATCAATGAGTGACTGTCAACTGTTCATGCACTTTTAATTGCTTTCAATTCGGTCAGTCAGTCAGTCAGTCAGCCAGCTAAAACGCAGTACTTCGTACATACGTACATCAGTTCAATTTTTCATGCCACATTATCACACAGAGATGTAATATTTGGATCCGATTCTAACCGATTTGGTCTCGTTTGCTTTTATGGATATCAGGGCGATCTTACTTCCTGGCTTCTCACACTATCAATTCAAATCCCATAGTGATAGAGATAGTAGAAGTAGTAGCAGTAATGGAGAAGATTAAGGTTCGAAGAACTTATTCAAGAAGTGTAATCCAGTGAAATAAATTTAAAAAGAAATAAGAAAGAGCCTGATCTCATGAGGTCATGGGCGAAGACAAAAAAATGGATGTACCTGGGCCATTGCAAACGATTTCAGGCTAGGTCACTCAAGGTCTCTAACCACCGGTTACGATTGTCTTGCGGACTCCAGGCAGGTAGTCTACACCTATTAACATGACTCACTTCAGTTGTCAATGGCTTCATGGATTTGTTACATGTTTTCGTCTGGCTGCCCCTAACTTTTACCAGCCGACCCCTATATCACAAAACATAGCTCGTCGAGGCAGTCGGTGGTTAGGCATGCGTAACACATGTCCCAACCACCTCAACTGATGAAGTTTCAATGCTTCATCTATTGATCTGCCATCCTTCCCTAGTACTCGTTTCCTAACGACAGCATTGCTTATACGGTTGTCCCACGGTATAAGAGCAATGCTTCTTAAACATCTATGATCGAATACTAGTAACCTACGAACATCTTCTACTCTTAACGGCCATATGGTAGGACGGGGCGAACTGCTGCGCAGTACACTCGTCCTTTGGTTAGCGAGTGTTCTGCCCAGAGATTAGGTGTTCATGAGCAAGACCGAAAGCCCTGCTTTCGAATCCTGTGAGTAGCAGGAATCATAGATATGGGCATTACTGACGAGTAGTCCTATATCAGAACGAAACAGCCATCCAGTGCTTTTTCCAAGTTTCTAATGCCAGTCTAACAATGATTCATTTATGAATGTAACTGAAAAAAAAATCTTAGAAAGCATCAATGTTAGACCACCATTAGAAACCTGGAAGCACTGGACTGCCGTTTCGTCCTGTTATGGCACTCTTCACTAGTGACTAGCTTCGTGAAGAATCTTCTCCGAGTTATAGTGGTGGGAAGACGTGACCAGTGAAGTTCAACCTGTTCGAGTGTAGACGGTAACTACTACCAAAGACTGTGTATGAGGTTGCGCAACTCCGTGAATTTGATCAAGTTAGACATTAACACCATTAGATACCGGCCCAGTGGTCTAACGGTTAAGGCGTTCGTGCACAATACCGAAGGTCCTGGGTTTGAATCCTGCAGGGTGCAGGAGTCTTGGATGCGCACTGCTGAAGAGTCCTTTACCAGGACGAAACGGCCGTCGTACAGTGCTTCCAGGTTTCTAATGGTGGTCTAACATTGATCGATTCATGGTTTCAAGAGAATGTGTAACTTAACAATCTTCACAACAACCCTGTAATGCAAATATAAAACTTCTATTTATTATACATTATTATTCAATAATTTACTTCAAATTCATTTTAGACAAATCGAGATATGCATTATCGTGAAATACAACGTTTACATTGTGAAAAACAACAATTACACAACGAGTTCACCAACCAAATCTCACGTTATGAAGATCGTCTCACGGAATTACATAGTGTCATTGCAGAATTACGACGTCGTTTAGAACATTCAGAATCAAATATTATACATGAAGTAGAAGAATTCGAAGAGAATGATCACGATGATGATGATGATGTTGATGACGGTGATGAGAACGAGGATGAGGCGGAGCAGGAGCAACAGCACGACAAGCAGGTTGATAATAATAATAATAGTGATGGATTAATAATCAAAAACAAATCTGACGAAAAATCGATAAAATCAAAATTCCCACCAATCACTGCATCCAATCATAATCATGCTAATACTAATAACCAATCAGCAGTGAATTATAATGAATTCGTTGAAAATACACATGATGACAATAGTGATACATCAGTGGATGTGATGATGGACGGTGATGATGATGATGACGAAGTTGATGGTGACGATGCTGATGCACCAGTGGAACATATTCATCATAAACCTATTGATATTGTTCGACAATATCAACATCAGTCAAAATCAATCGCATCGAATTATTTCATGTTACAAACAACTAATCTTATTTATGATCAATTAAATCATAGACATGGATTAAGTTATCCAGAAAAGAATATGGAAGATATGTCTAAAAATGATAATCATGATCTTGTAAGTTTTGTGAATTTTTATTTTTTTTAAAAACAAATGATTATGTCCAACTACCCCGACTGCCTGACCGTAGCTGCTACCTTGACGTGGTGGTCGGGCTTGCCTATCGTGATGACCCAACCGAGCTGTACTGGCTGGAACCTATGTTCCTGGAGGTTCTGTCATGACACGCAGGTCCATTGGAGAACGATGAGACTAAAAGCAGCTACCCAAGGTCTGAGGGCGAAGTCGTACTGCTGACTGTGATGGAGGGGTGTGACAGCAGTAGGGTGTTTCCCTCGGACAACCAGCATCTGCAGCGATGCTGCCTTCTCACAAGGAACGAAGGGTTAGAAAAGGTCGACCCTAAAAATGTCACACCTCACCCTACCTCACGAATTTCCGTCTCCGTCGGTAAGGGTGCCCACTAAGGGCTTTGAAGAGCGGAGTTAATCCTCAAAAAACCTTTCATAAAAAGGCCGTGCGTGACCGGCCTCAACCAGTTGTCCCTTGGACTCTGCGGTCACGCAACCAGGTCTCTAAGACCAACGCGAATCTATCTTCCTTTTCAGGTTCCTCAACAAAAACCACCTTCAACGGTGTGGGCATTCGGGAAGTGATAACAGCCCTCATACCCGTAACAGCACGAGAGACTGAACTACTGACTGACTGCCTTGACGAGTGAGTTTTGTGGTGTAAAGAAGTAGGTTGAAAAAAAGCTAGGGATGGCCAAATCAAAATATGACACTAGTTTATGAAGTCATTGACAACTGCACTGAATCATGTTAGGTGTAGGTGTCGACTACCTGGTTACAGACCTTGAATGATATGACCGTTTGCGATGGTGCAGGTGCATTCATTCTTTGTCTTCTCTCGAATCCTGGACGTGGCTGTATAGATACTACAGCGACACACTACGACAGGTCCTGGAACACAGACACACATTTAGACGTCCGACAATAGTTGTGTTCCTGGACGTAAAAGCGGCATTTGACTCAGTGGATCGTGAAGTTCTGTGGCAGTGTCTGTCATTGAAAGGTGTACCAAAGAAGTACATCAACCTTATACAAGTCCACTACTCGAAGACTACTGATCGGGTGAGAGCTTATGGCGATATGTCATCTGAATTCTCTACATCAAGTGGTGTCCGTCAGGGCTGTTCACTGTCTCCATTCTTGTTTAACTTTGTCGTAGACATCCTTTTAGAGTTAACATTAGGCCCGTCAGATTTTTCAGGGATTGACGTTCTACCAGAAAAGTCGCTTACTGATCTAGAATATGCCGATGACATAGTTCTATTCGGTGAAGACACTGACAAAATGCAGAGTCTTCTGACTACCATAAGCAACAATGCGAGCATGTTAGGGATGCGGTTTTCCCCCTCAAAATGCAAAATGTTGCTTCAAGACTGGGTTGCATCGGCATCTGAACTTAGTCGAGCGTGTTGATCACTTCACTTATCTGGGGAGTCTCATCAGCGTTGATAGCCTGGTGACTGACGAAATCTCAACCCGGATACAGAAGGCTCTATTCGCTTTTGCCAATTTACGCCGTTTATAGCGTAGGCGTGATATCTGTTCGCTAACCAAAGGACGGGTGTACTGCGCAGCAGTTCGTTCCGTTCTCCTATATGGATGCGAAACATTGCCGTTAAGAGTAGAACATATTCGTAAGTTACTAGTCTTCGATCATAGATGTTTAAGAAGCATTGCTGGTATACCGTGGGACAACCGAGTAAGCAATGCTGTCGTTAGGAAACGGGTGCTAGGTAAGGATGGCAGATCGATAGATGAAGTGGTGAAACTTCATCAGTTGAGGTGGTTGGGACATGTGTTACGAATGCCCGACCACCGACTGCCTTGACGAGCTATGTTTTGTGGTGTAGGAGTAGGTTGGAAGAAAGCTAGAGGCGGCCAAACCAAAACATGGCACAAATCCATGAAGTCACTGACAAGTGGACTGAGTCATGTTGGTAGACGTAGGCTACCTGGTTGGCGTTGGCGAGACAGTAGTAACCGATGTTTAGAGACCAAAATCGTTTGCAATGGTGTAGGTGCATCCATTGTCGGTCTTCTTAAATTCTAATCTTCCGAATTCCTTATCGCCTTCATCTTTCTGCACTCAAATTTATTTCACTGTATTATACTCCTTGAATAATATCTTCAAACTCTAATCTTTCCGATTAGTGCTAATACTTCTACTACATCTACCAGTATGGGATTTTAATTGACAATTGCATCTCTGTGCAACTGATGCAGGTGCATCCACTCTTTGTGTTCTATGAAATTCTGACCTTCTGAATTCCTCATCATCTCTATCTTTCTCTTTCGATATTTATCTCACTGAATTATACTTCTCGAATCATATCTTCGCTCCCTAATCTTCTCGATTACTACTAATACTTCTACTATTGCTATCACCCTTGCATTTGAACTGACAGTTGTGTCTCTGTGCTGATGGGGCATGGCAACCTGAACTTATGTACTTACGAACGAAATTCTACGTTGTATCTGTCTGTCTGTCTGTACGTACGTACGTACTTACGAAGTTCTTTTTTGTAATTGACTGACTGCCTGACTGATAGTAGAGAAAAATTTCTAGCTCAAATATACAATCAAAATAAAATAGGCAGATCACATCAGATTAAAGGTTGACAATAACTATTTCAACAGTGAAGTTGACAAGATTAGCTGGGAGTAGTCATCTGTGGAGACATTTGAATAGTTCACTTCTATATGAAGTTTATACTGATGATTTTGCTGTTGTTTCAGAAGAAGAAGAACAGTCAAAACTCCATGACTAAACCATCCATCTGAGTGAACGAAACTCCGTCATCAAGTTTGATCATACTAACCATTTGTGAACAGGGTTTCAACTTACAGTTTGAATCATTAAGTTTAGTTGTCAACAATTGTTTGTATATGTAAGACTAAAGAGTTAAAGAGTTCATTGATTTGTATACAGAAATATTTGACTTGTCAGATAATCAATCAGTCGACAGCAACGTAGAACTTCGTACGTGCATCATTTGAAGTTGCTGGCGTAGGCATAGCGTTGAGTCCTAGGGCAGAATTATCTCTTCTATCCTGGATCCCAGTAGATAGTCGTTTGTGCGCTGTCCGACTAAACGGGACAGTAAGAACTCAGAAGGATAGGGACACTCGCCGTTGCCTCTTCGTCATATCTGCCTATGCCCCCACTAACTGCAGTGCAGACGATGTAGAGACCTTGAATGACATGGCTCAAAATCGTTCGCAATGGCGCCGGTGCATTTATTCTTTGTGTTCTCTCAAATCCTAATCTTCTGGATTCTTCAACACTTCTAGTTTCGACTCTCTAAACTTTTCTCACTGAATCATACTTCTTGAATAGTATCTTCTAACCCTAACCTCTGCGATTACTTCTAATTCCCTTACTACCTCTTCTACTATTGGATTTGAATTGACAATTATACCTCTGTGCTGATGTGGTATGACAACATGAACTGATGTACTTACGTACGAAGTTCTACGTTGCATCTGACTGACTGAAGTTGCCATCCCATAGTGTTAGCGGTGGTTAGAAGTATTAGCAATAATGGAGAAGATTAGGATTCCAAGATATGATTCGAGAAGTATAATTCTGTGAGATAACTTTAGGAAGAGAAAGATAAAGATGATGAGGAATTCAGAAGGTTAGAATCTGAGAGAACACAATGAATGAATACACCTGGGCCATTGCAAACGATTTTGAGCCATGTCATTCCAGGTTCATCGTTTTCTAACATCTCGCGGACCCCAACCAGGTAGTCTACATCTACCAACATGACTCAGTCCACTTGTCAGTGACTTCATGGATTTAGGCCATGTTTTGGTTTGACCACCCCTAACTTTCTTCTAACCTACTCCTACATCACAAAACATAGCTCGACGAGGTAGTCGGTGGTCGGTCATACGTAACACATGTCTAAACCACCTCAACTGATGAAGTACTCAATATGGCGTCATCAATCTGTCAATCTCTTGAATTACTTGATAAATTTGTTAAATTCCTATCCTGTAAGATTGTAGAGTAATTTTACAGCTCAGGTAGATGAGATTATGATGGAGTGTTGTTCTTTGAGCTCGAGATGTTTCGGTTGTGGAGTTTTCTTTGTTCTCCTTCTTCTGAAACAACAGCATGATCACAGTATAAACTTGAAGTAGAAATGAAGTATTCAGACTTCTCTATATATATGACTCCCAAATTGTCTTGTCAAATTCGATCTTGATTGGTTATTGTTGACCTTTAACCTATGATCACATGATGAATCTTTATTGATGATTGTTTCACCCCCCCTACTTTGTTCTGATTGTTGGTCCCACGATTTATTTATGATTTTTTTCTGATTGGTCGGCAAATTGAATCGATTTCTATGTGTTTGTTGTGTATGTTGAATGACATAAGTGAGTGTTAAGCTTCTAAAAATTCTCCCTCTACCCAAGATTTTGTGAAACATGACCAGTAAGATTAGGGGATATTCATAGGTTATTAGTTATCTTCGAGGAATTACTCGTTTA
>CALYCR020000059.1:0-23927 GCA_944470395.2 Schistosoma turkestanicum | reverse complement strand
GCATACCACGGAGAAGCAAATCGATCAGATCTGCATAATTAAAAATTTCAGATGGACCATACAGAACGTAAGAACAAATAGAGGAGCTGATATATCCTCAGATCATCACTTGCTGGTCATTAAGATGAAGCTGAAACTGAAGAAGCACTTGCCAAGTGCTCAAACAGCATTATAGATGGTTATTGCGGTCATTCTTCTGTGTACTGGCAAACTCAACGAATTGAACATAGCTCCCAGTAATAATTTGCGAGCCTTTCACGACCTAATCAATGAAGGGGAAACTACCGCGCAGTTCAACTGGAAAGGGATCAAAGAAGCAAACGCTTCCGCATGTGATGAGGTTTCGGGCCAAAGAAGTACCATCATAAGGGACGGATCTTCGTTGATACTCTGGATAAGAGTCAAGAAAGTAAGAACAAGAAGTTAGCATTCAATAACAGCCAAACACAAACAAAGAAAGCTAAGGCACAAGTCGGATACTCAAAAGCAAACAAGTGAAGAGGAGCATCAGGGCTGGTAAGCGAAAATATGTATAAGATCTAGCAATGGCGGCAGAAAAATCTGCAAGACAAAGAAACATGAGCCAGTTGTGTGATACAACACAGAAGCTTGCTGGAAAATATCGCAAACCAGAACAACTAGTAAAGAACAATTCATGCGAATGGATCACCGATATTCAGGAACGTTGAAATAGGTGGGTGGATCAATTCAAGGATCTCTTGAATCGATCAGCCCTACTGAACCCACCCAGTATCGAAGCATTACTTACAGACCACTCATTCGATGTTGTCCCACAAACAATTGAAGAGATCAGCATGGCTGTCAGATAAATTGAGAGGGGCAAAACAGTAGGATCAGATAAAATTCCAGCTGAGGCAGTGCAAAGATACTCTACATTCCCTTCACTAAGATTTAATATGAAGGACAATTATAAACTGATTAAAAGGAACACCTAACCGAAATACCAAAGTAAGGCGATCTCAGCAAGTGTGAGAGCTACAGAAGAATCACTATGTTGTCAATACATGGAAATGTAGTATGACGTGTGTATGTATGATGTATACACGTACGAAGTTCTACGTTGTAGCTAACTAGCTGACATTTTGAGAAAAAAATTCAACAGAGTGTCGTTAAACAGAATTAAAGGGTACGCAGACGCTGGATTCCGTAAGGACCGATAGTGTGCTGACTGAATTTCAACATAACGGATCATTGTAGAACAATTAATTGAATGTAATTCACCACTCTATATCAACTTCATTGACTGCGAGAAAGCATTTGACAACGGGGACAGGAAACACTATAAAGGCTTCATCCACACAATAGTGTGTGTACCTATACAGTTAGCATTGTTCGGTTTTATTATGATGGATTAATCTGCAAGATTGTGCATGGAGGACAGCTCACAGACTAGTTGGAATTAAAGACCGGTGTTAAACAAGGTTGCTTACTCTCAATCTCTGTTTTCCTCCTGGTAGTCGACTTACTCATGAGGACGTCAACATGTGAGAGAACACGAAATACATTGGACAGTTCGGATGCAACAGGATGATCTGGCTTTTCTATCCCAAACATGCCAGTAAATACAGAAGAAGGCGACCAGTGTAGCAACAGCATCTGTAACAGTAAGCCTCAAAATACCCAAGATCCTCCTATAGAGCACAAAGCAAGAATAGCATTTCCATAACTGAAGAACATCTGGAACTCAGCAACTATCAACCAATACCAAAGTCACAGTTTTAAATACAAACGGAAAAGAAGAAGGCCAAGGAACATATTACGCCAAGAATCGGAGACAAACATGGGAAGAATGAACAACAGTAGGACAGAACTAGAAAGAAAAGCGCAGGACTGAGGGGGTTAGCGAATGCTTGTCGGAGGACTATACTCCTTCGGGAGGTAGCAGATATAAGTAAAAAGTAACAGTAAGTAATTACTTAACATCCAATGTCTGCGTACCCTTAAAGTGGTGGAGTCCCGGGGTTCGGTTACGAATAAGTTATAAAGTGTATCAGAAACCATTGTGGGGTGTACGCGCTATGTTCAGTCTGCATGAGGTGGAAAGTTCCACTTGCTTTGGTTGAATTCCTAACGTGGTTTGAACTGGTGTCTAGGGTCTTTCTTAGTTATCAGTTCTTGATTCCGCTCTTAGGATATAATCAAGAGTGGATTTGTATCCAGCGTCATCCCACGATATAAATTTTGACAGATTCAATTTAGCCTATAGTTTGCATCTCAGTCTATTACTGTTGTGAGGTCGTTTCTGGAGTTCAAGTGGATCCTCTACATTGACTATAGACTTCCAGATCTTCCAGATCAGCAGATATAAAAGTTAGGACTTTGTTTTACCTAGGAAGTCATTACTGAAAATCTAGAAGTGAACAGAACTCCTAATGATTCGCAGTCAACTTTCTGTTCTCGAGACCCACCCTACCTAAGAAACACAGATCTGGTCCTCCAGGGAATTTCAAATTCATGATGAAAGTCGAGCAATAAAATTTATTTTCTTAATCTCCGCTATGAGATTTTCAGGCGGCATTGTGTCAAACGCTTTAGTGAGATCAAACAATCAAGAAGGATAGTCAACTTTTTGGCCTAGCCGGGTGTCCATTAAAGGAACAGAACAGCTTACATTTCTGGACCTATTAGACCATCTTAGAGTATGGGCCTCCTAACCATTAGGCTGCAGTTTGGTACTGAATCTATTGAGATAATTCTAACTGGCTCATATCTCTGCTGCTAGATTGTTCCGATTTGAGGCTTAAAGCATTTTATCAAGAAATAAATGTTTTTTTGTTAATGAATAAAATAAAATAAATTACGAAAAGCTCAAAAGTCATATAATTTCCTAGATTACAAACTAGTTGAAGATAATGAGTTACGAGATTATTTCTTCACAACCTCGGATCAAATTAATTTGATAAACCATTGCTTTAATAGTCTTGATTTAGATGGAACTTAATTCTGTACCGAATTGCTGCATCTAACATGAATCTCATGGCAACAGCAACTTGCTTTGATTTTCTAAGTCAAGCCAGTTCCTGCATTTTTTTGGACAAGCAACAGGGATTGTTCCAAACGATGCACCGGCCATCGCTGCAGCAATCATGGTCAGTCAGTCAGTCAGATACAACGTAGAACTTCGTACGTACGTAAGTACATCAGTTCATGTTGACATACTACATCAGCACAGAGAAGTAACTGTCAACTCAAATCCAGTAGTAGTAGAGGTAGTAAATGTAATAGAAGTAATCGAAGAGGTTAGGATTAGAAGATATTATTCAAGAAGTATGATTCAATGAGATGAGTTTAGAGAGTCAAAACTAGAGGTGTTGAAGAATCCAGAAGATTAGGATTTGAGAGAACACAAAGAATATAAAGAATAAATGCACCGGCGCCATTGCAAACGGTTTTGAGTCATGTCATTCAGGGTATCTAACCATCGATTATTATCATCTCGCGGACCCCAACCAGGTAGTCGACACCTACCTATATGACTCAGTCCACTCGTCAATGACTTCATGGATTTGTGACATGTTTTGTTTTGGTCGCCCCTAACTTTCTTCCAACCTATTCCTACACCACCAAACAAAGCTCGTTGAGGCAGTCGGTCGTTTGGTATACGCAGCACATGTCCCAACCACCTCAACTGATGAAGTTTCATTACTTCATATACTGATCTGCCACTCTTACCTAGCACCCGTTTCCTAATAACACCGTTCCTCACTCTGGTATCCCAGGATATATGAGCAATGCCTCAAAGACACCTTTTGATCGAAAACCAGTTACCTACGAATATCTTCTACTCTCGCTGGCCATGTTTCACAGCCATAAAGTAAGACGGAGAGGAATACTGCGCAGTACACTCGTCGTTTAGTCAGTAAATGGATATCTCACTTATGCCATAAATGACGCAGGTTGGCAAAAGCCTATCGAGCCTTCTGTATCCATGCTGAGATTTCGTCACACACCAGGCTATCAGCACTGGTGAGACTCCCCAGATAAGTGAGACGGTCAACACGCTCAATTACTTCACTCCCTATCACTAGTTCAGGTGCCTATGCAACCCAATCTTGAAGCAACATTTTGGATTTCGAGGGTGAGAACCGCATCTTGAACATGCTTCCATTGTTGCTTAGGTTGGTCAGAAGACTCTGCATTTTGTCAGTGTCTTCACCAAGTAGGAATATGTCATCGGCATATTCTAAGTCGATAAACAAGCCTCCTGGTAGAAGGTCTACTCCTGAAAATTCAGATGAGGATAAGGTTATATCTGTAATCATGCTAACATTTCCTGATTCACATCACTTATTGTGTTACGTACATAAAATACGCAGTGTTATTAAGAAGGTACAATAATCAATATCTTATATTTCACTGATATTATATAGAGGCTGCGATCAGAAATTTAAAAACATTTTTCTGCCCATAGCACACCGTGGACGTCAACAGATAAACAATACTTATTGAAGCTTATTTGTATTTCAGTTTCCAAATCTACCTTACAACCATAGAAAACTCAGGCCCATCCTCTCATTGATATATCCGTGGTCAGTTATTACAGAAGAAGCACAACTAGTCCACTGCATTCCGTCCTACTGCAGAACTTTTGGACATACATACAAAACATAACAACTGTTAGAAGAGCTCAATTCAAATCTGAGCTATTCAACAACGTATAGAGTTTTCTAAGCTTTAATATTATACATCGCACAGCTTATAGCTCCCTGGCCAATGAGTTGGTGGAGCATTCCCATCGCTTGTCAAAAGCTGGCCAAATATCACACACAAACCTCACTCAACGGACATGGTTCTTGACATATATATGTTGAGAATAAAATTAACTGTCAAGACTGATTCGAAGTGTTCGGCAGAAGAAGTAGTTTTCGGGATAACATTAAGACCTCCAGGTAAGTTTATCAATCCGTACATTGAAAATGAATGGCCTGACCCGGCAGCTTGTATGGATCATATACGAGATCAAACTCCTGGACATAGGACAACTCATCCTTACGAACAGCCATGAACTACATATATATTCAAGGATCTAATCCTTTTACACTCACCTGGATCAGATTTGGTGAAGTAAAAATACTACTTAGTTCACCGTTTGAACTCTCATTCAAGGTTGTCGCGAGAATACTTCAACATTTCCACGTACAAAAACATGGAAGCACAGACAAGATCAGTATTTATAAGCTTACATCAGTCGGTCAGAAATAATGAATCATCTGTCTAACAAGATAATTACAGTATAAACCTAAAATAACGAGAATTCTTCACATTTAACTGAAAAGGTTTGGTGGACACAATTGAATATTCAGCCCAAAACATATCTAGCATTTTAGACTAATTCTGAAAAATTTCACCACGTATATGCTAAGGTTTTGTTTTCATAACAGTTTTTTGATCTATTTATTCAAGAAATATCAAGAAACTAAATCTTTTCACATTCTGCTTCACCACTTTTTCCTATTTTTTGACGGACGCTAATGGTTGATACAGCCTTTTAGGCTATTAAGTATATTACATGACCGATTTACGTATAAACAATCCAACGAGTTTAATGGTGACTGAGTCGAGATTGACTATGATCACCACTAAACACTCATTACTAGCCCATCAATGAAGTATAAGTAAATCCAGAGTAAAGAATATATTTGAAAGAGAAAGTTGGCAACATAGGGAGCAGCAAGTTATGAATGATGACAGCAACGCAAAAATCGAAAGTTGCGCGTAAGCAAGTGTTAAACAAAAGTAGTACAATAATAAATGTTTCGTTTTCATCAGTTGCGTTTTCTTCGTTGAAGTATTCCACTACACGAGAACAATACAGCTTAAATATAGTCACAAGGAATGAAGAGTTTTCAGCTGAGTTTTAAGGTGACTACTGTTTACTACTGTGGAATTACTCATCTTTTTTCCAGATTTTTCAATCAAAGGAACAAAATATTGAGATAATTTGATAAAATGAAACTAACAAAGTCTCTGTGTACACTTACCATACAAAAAAAACAGTGAACTCTCAAAATGGTAACGCTCTCCAAAAATGATCCGAGTAAGTTAAATCATTCGATTAGACGATGTGAACAGCACTTTATAATATGTAGTATTTATATTCATTTAGAATAATTAGTCTTATAATCTTCTCTATAAACTGCTTGAATTATTTTCATAAATGATCAAGTCGAGCGAGTAGACCGCTTCACTTATCTGGGGAGTCTCATCAGTGCCGATGGCCTGGTGACTGAAGAAATCTCAGCATGGATACAGAAATCTCGATTGGCTTTTGCCAACCTGCATCACTTATGGCGTAGGCGAGATATCCGTTTGCAGACTAAAGGATGAGTGTACTGTGCTCCGTATTACTTTATGGCTATGAAACATGGACAGTGAGAGTAGAAGATATTCGTAGATTACTGGTTTTCGATCATAGGTGTCTTCGAAGCATTGCTCGTATATTCTGGCACACCCGAATGAGCAATGCTGTTATTAGGAAACGGGTGCTAGGTAAGAATGGCAGATCAATAGATGAAGTGGTGAAACTTCATCAGTTGAGGTGGTTGGGACATGTGTTACGTATGCCTAACCACTGACTGCCTCGACGAGCTTTGTTTTGTAGTGTAGGAATAGGTTGGAAGAAAGTTAGGGGTGGCTAAACCAAAACATGGCAGAAATCATGAAGTCACTGACAGGAGGACTGAGTCAAGTTGGTAGATGTAGACTACCTGGTTGGGGTCCGCGAGATGATAATAATCGATGGTTAGATACCCTGAATTACATGACTCAAAGCCGTTTGCAATGGCGCCAGTGCATTTATTCTTTGTGTCCTCTCAAATCCTAATCTTCTGGATTCTTCAACACCTCTAGTTTTGACTTTCTTAACTTTTCTCACTGAATCATACTTCTTGAACAATATCTTCTAATCCTAACCTCACCGATTACTTCTACAATACCTTTACTACCTCTTCTACTTTTGGATTTGAATTGACAATTGCATCTTTGTGCTGATGTGGTGTGGCAACATGAACTGATGTACTTACGTACAAAGTTCTACGTTGCACCTGACTGACTGACTGACAATTTCTTTTAGAATTATGCAAAATATTGAATTTTTATCATGTTTCATTTTGGAAAATTGCTTCTGATCATTTGACTATAATCACACATGTTTACAGCCTTTAATCATACTAACGTTTGTCGATCAAATCATGACAGATATCAATAAACATTTTTATTCATGCTTTTAATACTTACTGAATTTTAATGAAATCATGAACTGATCACTATAGACCACCATTGAAAACCCAGAAGCACTGGACTCAGTGATCTAGAGGTTGAGCGTTCACGCTCCAGAACAAAGGTGCTGTGTTTGATTCTCCTGTATGAGCATTGCTTAGAAGTGGCATACTGTTATGTTCGTCATTTGATACGCTTGAAGCTATTGCGAGTTCACCTTAGTCGATAAACGTGAACGAGACAATTACCAGCGTCCACATAGGCTACCTTGAATACCAAACTGCAAAACAGAAGACTTGGTAAGCGTAGAAAATATATTCTACAAACATCTAGCAATCACCTGATACAATCAAGCACACAACTCTCGTTTATTTATACATCATAGAAACGTCCTTGGGACAGTCACACGAAAATAGCACACTAATAAAATACACAGCAGCCAATCACAGCCATAGATTTTCCTGGTGGGAAATGAAATCTCAAGGTCAACTGATCAGCCCATGCTGGCCCAAACATGAAGAAATCCAAAATAAGGCGTTTTTATCAAGCGAGTTCTAAGGATCTAACATCCCTTAACACATACAAAGATGCTTGAAAGTTTTCAGTGGTGGTTTGACATTGGTTGGTTCATGATTCCAATGTGACTCAACTATCTACACAATCCTACAGTGACTAATAAACTTGTACATATTAAAAATATAACATTTTATTCAGTAGTGTACACTTTAAAATTGAAAAGTAACGAATCATACATAGATTTAGATTAACAAAAATTAATTGACAAAAATATCGTTAGTGAATTTTCAAGTTATTTGATAATTACTGATAATTACTGATTAATTTGTTCAATATATATAGAATGTTTTACATATATCTATCTATCTATTCACTACTACCAATGTCCATAAAATCCGACTTCAAATCAAAATATATAATCTCATTAAAATCATATAAAGACTTGAAACTATTCGAAAGTAAACATCTTATCAGCACAGTAATAATAATAATTATAATTGAAAATACAACTTCTCGTGACTTTTGACATTTCCAACAAAAAATTCTTAAACTTTTTTGACATATGATGTGTGTGTGTGTATGCATTGAAATGAATTTATCAGTAGTGTTAAATGATAAAATTTAATATTGATAATCATATTTAACTGATAAGTGAACAATTCGTACTTCTTGATTACACAGATACACTTAACCTTAACCGCCAGTAGAACTTTTGGGGTTACTGACGGTCCCGAGCACGGATAAAAGGAGGAGGGTTGGGCATGAGGTTGGCGAACTCATCCCGTATGATGATTAGAAGTATGTGAATCAAGAACTACGGGATAAGCACGAACGAATGTACTGTATTTAGAATTCGAAATCAAGCATTCAACAACAACAAGAAGTCACTAGTTAATTCAAACACCATCCCGTCAAAAACTAACTTGCCAGAAAAAAACGCCAAGACGTTAACAGATACACTTGTTGATAAGTTTTCTACTGACTACTTCTAACTACCAAAAATCAAGACATAGTCAACACTATGTCAAATTCATTTGATCGTGTGATTACATTGGAATAGGATCAACAGAATTCAATAAACATTAAAAACTTGTTGCATTCAATAAAATCAGAGGTCAGCGTTTAATAATATACTTCTTGCTCATAACTTTGATTTAATGAATTAAACACAACATCAGTGTGTTACGCATGAAGGTAAACACGTCATTTGATATGCTTGAACTATCACGAGTTTACTTCAGTCAGTAAACTAGAGCTAGAATTGAGGATCCAGCGACATGACATGCTACTCTAATCCGATTGTCCCAACCCCGATTGAGTGAAAGATGAAGACTTGATATGAAGTAGAACATGTATTCTACAAACATTCAGAAAGTACGAGGTCTGAGTCCAGAAGTAGCTGAGGATCCCGGACTTAGGATCCGGGTCATAAAACGTTACAGATAGATAATCGCGTATTTATACATTTAGGTTGAATAGGAAACAGCATCGAAGTCTGTGACATTGACAGTTAAGACGACCAATAGGAAACAAACATTTGAAATGACATTGATAGTCAGGATGACCTTAATATTGACCAATAGGAATCGACCAATAGAATTCACACTTACAAAATGATTCTTTGTGGAATATTTGGTGATTTTCATTCTTCTGCTGAAGACAAAAAATTATCGATTATTTAACAGTCAATATAAATTTCTATCCAGCAAAGTTCTGTATGTTGGGTGTTAGTGTAAAGTAATCATTTTTAAATCTTCAAAGTGCACCTTTAGCTCAGACACAATAAGTCAAAATAATTGTAACACTTGATCATATTCACAATTTTCATGATCGATTACAGAAATCGTGTATTCTAAAAGAAAATCCAATGTCATTTCAGATCAGTTAGATTTACGCTTATTTGTATGGTTGGAATCCAAGTACTTCATCCATAGAAACCAAAATCCCCTTTAATTAGCGATACTTGAAATATAAAGTGTTAAAGGAAACGGTTTCATCTAAAAAGAGTGATGGTATACAGATGTGATCTTACACTTAATCCACGAGAAAAAATAATTACCCTATAAATTAGCTACTTGCTATTAATAAGTAGTATGAATTAAAATAATACATCATTTGTTGAGGAAAGAAGTGTTTTTGAGGAGAGTGAAAAAAAGGATCAATAAAAGCCCGGTAGCATTAGCTAGCCATTTGACACTTGTAAGGGACTCATCATCTGAATGCAACCACTATGATACATCTAGGAATCGACCCAAGTTACTTCGGTCTCGCTGAACCGCACTACACTAGTGTACATGCATAATTTCCATCAGCCAATGATACTGCAATCTTGTTTAATGCTGATTTCCGACTGATTGCTTTAGGGTTTAAGTGTTCGTAAACAAGACCGTAGATAGGTGTAGGATCCAAACTGAGGTTTAGAGTGTCTAGGTAGTTTAGATATGCGCTATTGTCCAGTTTAAATCCTAAACAAGTGGTTTGGGTAAATGACAGTTCTAATATTCATCATAAATATAAATATACATCAGCAACTAAACAAATATTACCACTCAATTATTCCACCAACAATTGTTAAATTATTCAAATCAATAGTAGGAAATATATGATATTCTATCCCTCCTGGATAGATCAGATTCGTTCGACAGATAATATTTGGTTGCTTTGTTACACAGAGTGTTTCCAATTCTGGAAGAGTGCTTCAATTCACAATCAAAATGCACAATTCCAGTCAGTGCAACCGACACAAACAAGCGAGGAACAAATCAATATGGTTGTCGCTATGAATGAGTATCAGCTTAAGCAACATAAATGAAGTTTAGAGAGAAACACAGAAACTGAGTGAAGGCAAAAGAAATAGAAACTATAATAAAATACAAATATTATCATCTCAAAATGGAATCGAACAGACTAACAAAATGTACAACTGAATGAATCAATAAGGACAAATTACAAATGTATACAATATGGAGGGATTTTCACAAACAAAGTCTTCAAAATGGGTTTGGTTACAGGGTGTAAAGTTATATAAACTCATTGTTGAAGAGTCCTATACTAGTATTAAACAGCTTTTTAGTATGTTCTTTCAATGGTAATCTTATGAAATTACAAACGCTTGAAAGAAACCGTTTAACTAAAACGAATGATAACTACCTAAAAATGATTTTATTTCCCGTTTCTGTCCATATTATCATTTATCTCAGTGAATGAAGATTTGTCTCATCTTCATCAATATTTGCTGTAAAAAGAAGTGTTTGATCAGTTGATTTTAAATATGCGTACTTACCTGCTTTCGCTTGTTACCCCCGATGGAGCATTGGCCGCCCAACAGTTTTCTCCAACCAACTCTGTCCTGAGCTTCCCTTTCCACTTCTGTCCAACTTTTGTTCATTTTTCTCATGTCTATCTCTGTTCCTCAAAGTAATGTGTTCCCTGGCCTTCCTCTTTTCCTTCGACCTTGAGGGTTCCATGTGAGAGCTTGTCTTGTGACGCAGTTTGGTGCTTTTCGCAGTGTGTGTGTCCTATCCACTTCCACCGCTTCTTCCTGATTTCCTCCTCCACTGGAATCTGGTTTGTCCTCTCCCACAGTAGTACGTTGTTGCTATTGGTGTCTGGCCAATGAATCCGAAGTATTTTGCGTAGACAACTGTTAATAAACACTTGTATCTTCTGGATGATTGCTTTGGTAGTTCTCCAAGTTTCCGCTCCATACAGTAGAACTGTGTTGACATTTGTATTGCAAATTCTGATTTTGGGTTCGGTTGAAAGTTGTTTAGAGTTGCAGATATTTTTCAACTGTAGAAATGCAGCCCTTGCTTTGCCAATCCGCGCCCTCACATCTGCATCGGATCCACCTTGATTGTCGATGATGCTGCCCAGATATGTAAAGGTGTTAACGTCCTCCAAGACATTCCCATGAAGAGTGATTTGTTTGGTGCATGTTGTGTTGCATCGGAGAATCTTGCTTTTTAATTTATGTATGTTGAGACCTACTGCTGCAGAGGCTGCTACCACACTGTTTGTATTTTCTTGCATTTATTGTTGCGTGTGCGATAGAAGAGCCTGATCATCTGCGAAGTCCAGATCGTTCATCTGCAGCCTAGCTGTCCATTGGATACGATACTTCCCTCCAGATGTTGACGTCTTCATAATCCAGTCGAGAGTAAGCAACCTTACCTGATACCGGTCTTCACCTCGGACAAGTCTATCAGCTGTCCTCCATGCACGATTCTGCAGTTGAATCCATCATAAGAACCCTGTATGATGTTGACTATCTTCTAAGGCACGCCGTAGTGTCGAAGAAGCCTCCATAGGGTTTTCCTGTTAGCGCTATATATATGGGTTTAGATATATAAACATATATTAGTACAAGCTAATGAAATTTAAATGATTATCGAAATGATAATCCGTAATTTTCTCACAAGATTCAATTCTAAAAATGACATAATCAAATTGTATCAAGTCAATAATTATCAACATCATAAATTGAACATAACAAATAATTGATTGAAGTTAGGCATGAACACTGTCACATACCGGATCAGTGGTTTAGAGGTTGAGCGTTTGCGCACAAGACCGAATGTCATAGGTTCGAATCCTGCAGGGTGCAGGAGTCGTGGATGCGCACTGCCATTGATGAGTCCCATACTACGACGAAACGGTCACCCCATGCTTCCAGATTTCTAACAGTGGTCTACCGTTGATAGATTCATGGTTTCGAATGTGTAAATAATCAAACCTTTTTTCCAGTAAGTAAATATGTTTGATATATATGTAGTGAACGAGAACACAGGTGAGGGCAACCGAATTGTATTTAACGAAAATTACAGAGTTACTCAGTAAAATAGGAAAACCATATCGTAAACGGTTAATTTGCAAAATATCAGTTCACCATCATATCGAACTGGACTGTTCCTGTTGCAAAACATCAATCCATTGTCACTCACTATTCATGCGTTTCATACAAATTCCATTGTGTTCTTCTAACTCTTCCTTTCTTGATCTTCCTCCATCTTCTGCCGCTGCCAGACATTACGTTGACACTCACGTCATATACTACTTAAAAGTAGCTCACACCACACACCTGATTTCACAAACATTGATCATTGATATGGGGAAGAAAAGGGATCCAAAAATTTAATTTTTATTGTATGATTAGACATGGTTTCCTAAATTTAATAATGATTTATTCAATGATCAACAATTTCTGGATAACATTGGAATTTGAACACACACATTCTGTCATGTTCAATCTTCAATAGTTTATTATTTTCCAGTTCTATTTGTTACTTTTTACATTTTACATTCAACATTAAATTAGAAGAATTCAATGAAAAAATTATTCTGATTTTAGACAAGAACTCTATACGTTGTTAACGGCAATGACCTTGACCAACCAGTATGCAATGCCTTTATTATTATTATTATTGTTATGAATGATTCTCACCGTAGATATCCCATTTCTTTTTTAGAGGATCAATAGGTAAATAATCGATAATCAACTTTATTTCTCACAATTGAGTACAACATTGCAATCAAGGCAAAACATGAGGTACAGTCATACGTGCACACACACTCACACACACACAAACACACAGGTACATTTTAATTCTGTTATTGTATGTTTTTAGAAAAATGACATCGATCAGTTAGTTAGTTAGTTAGTTAGTTATTCTTTGTTAAAAAAAACAATAAAATCATTTCCAATAATCTTTTCTATTGTGTAATGTAAACTTTGTTTGTTTGTCGATAATCGAACACAGTAAATGCATAATTGTAAACATGTCCAGCAATACATACCGGGGAATAAATCAATGATTAGGCGTTCACGCACAGGACCGAAGGTCGATATTTTCAGTTAGAGTTACGGAGATTAGTGGTTTTCACACATCTGAAATCATCAATCCAGAAGTTAGGCGTTCGCGCACAATAACGAAGGTCCCGAGTTCGGATCTTGCGAGCTGCATGAGTCGTGGATGCGCACTGCCACTGATGAGTCCCATACCGGGACGAAACTTCCAGTGCTTCCAGGTTTCTAATGGAGTGGTCTAACAATGATCGATTGATGATTTCAAATGTGTAATAAATCAAGTAATTTTTTAATGTAATCTTACTAGTTTCTGATCGATATCCTTAAACATTATTTCATGTATAGAGTAGTGATATGGGAGGGCATTTTTGATCGATATTTTAAAAGAATATTGTTGATGTTATTTCTTGTCAAAGTTAGAATGAAACATACTAACTAATGTTTACAGCGAAATCTAAATAAAATGATCGAATATACACTTAAGCGGCTGGTACAACAGTTGACCTTGAGATCACTTTCCCCGCAAGCAAAATCCTTGGCTGTGATTGGTTACTGCGTTATTTTAGTGTGCTATTTTTGTGACTCTCCCGTGGACGTTACTATGATGTATAAATAAACGTGATTTGTGTGCTTGTATCATTGAGTTCGCTGAGTGTTTTTAGAATACACTTTCTACGCTATATCAAGACTTTTTCGTTAGTTCCTTTGAGTCAACGGATCAGAGTAGCCTACCCGGACGCTGGTTCATTGTCTCATTCTCGTTTATCGACTAAGGTGAACTCGTATTGGTTTCAAGTATAGCAAGTGACGAGCATAACAGAAACAATCAAGCGATACAGTGGATAGTTGATCAAATCTTACTACAGTTAATTATCAAACACAACCATTTTATATATGTCATCATCAAGCATGTGACCAATTTGGTCTCGTACGCTTTTATGGGCATGAGGGCGGATGTTACTTTCCGGCTGCCCATAACGTGGAAGGGCGTTTCTTGAGGAACCTGAAAAATAAGGTAGATTAGTGTTGGTCTTAATGACCTGCGAGCGTGACCGCAGAGTCTAAGGGACAACTGCTTCAGGCCGGTCACGCACGGCCTTTTTATTAAAGGATTTTTGAGTGTTAGCTCTGTTCTTAAAGGCCCTTAGTGGGCAGCCCTAACCCAAGGAGACGGAAATCCGTGAGGTAGGGTGAGGTGTGACATTTTTAGCTAGCTCGGTTGGGTCATGACGATAGGCAAGCCCGACCACCACATGTTAAGGTAGCAGCTGCGGTCGGGTCATCATCACTTGATATCATAAATAAACATACTAATCATTCATCCCACGTAACAGATTATATATATCATAACAACTTTTATTTTAACTCTTTGTGTTCTCTCTAATTCTAACCTGCTGAATTCCTCGTAATCCCTATCTTTCTCCTTCTAAATTTATCTCACTGAATTATCCTTTTCGAATTATATCTTCGCTCCCTAATCTTCTCCATTACTGCTAATACTTCTATTATTGCTATCACTCTTGGATTTGAACTGAATGTTACGTCTGCGTGCTGACGTGGTATGGCAACCTGAACTGATGTACTTACGTAGGAAGTTCTACGTTGCATCTATCTGTCTAACTGGGCATAGTTAATTGGTATATTTAAATTATTTCTTTTCAATAAGATCATGTTCATTTAAATTTTGTGCAGAAAAATATCAACATTGTTTTATTGGTTTCATTGAAAATTGAACAAACTTTTTCAAATAACCAGACAATATAAACAACTAATCATTTGGCTCACCTATTCAGAATTACTACTACTACTACTACTACTACTACTACTACCACTACTACTACTACTACTACTACTACTACTACTACTACTACTACTACTACTACTACTACCACTACTACCACTACTACTACTACTACTACTACTACTACTACTACTACTACTACTACTACTACTACTACTACTACTACTACTACTAGTCCTACTGTAGTGAAGGAGAACACCGGTGAGGGCAACCGAATTGTATTTATCGCAAATTACAGAGTTACTCAGTAAAATAGGAAAACCATATCGTAAACGGTTAATTTGCAAATCTTCAATCCATTGTCTGACATTTCACTATTCATGCGTTTCATACAAATTCCATTGTGTTCCCACTCATCCTTTCTTGATCTTCCCCCATCTTCTGTTGCCAGACATTACGTTTACACACGCGTCATATACTACTTATCAGTAGCGCGCACCACACTACTACTACAACTAATAATCATAATAATAATAACAATAATAATGATTGTTATAAATCTCACTGAGTAGAACCCAGCTATTCCTATTGCTTAGTATTCTCTGACAACACTACACTCGACAAGTCCCCAAATCAAAACACAGCTGAACAGGAAATTGATTATATTCCAAATAGTAGCAAGGTTAAATGTAAGTAAGAAGCTGAAGAGAAGGCGAAGACGAAATAGAAACAACATTAGTATCTTCATAGTTTTTACATCAGAAGCTTCTGGAATCTAATCCACGTGATCGATTTGCGCTGTGATCGGATTAAATTTAGCCAATCAGCGTGCAGCTAACAACACCAGTATCGATTAGGCGTTGATGGAATAAGAATTAACCAATCAGCGCGCAGCTAACTCACTCATGCTTTATTCCATCTATGTCCCGCTAACAATCATAATAATAATAATCACGTAGGAAAATAACATGTTGAATTGAACTGTAGTAAACATACAATGTTTTATTTATTCAAAGAATTTATTTCGTTATTATTATTATTGTTAAATTAAATTGAATTAAATAAATATTATTTTTAAAAATCAGTTAAGTGATATTTAAAAAAAGGTTATATTGAGAATTAGTGAAAATTTTCTGAAAATGAATTTTATTGCGGTGAACCAGAACAATTAATTTCTATTTAAATCGATTAAATTTCATTTGGTTGAGACTACTTTGTTTTTCAAATAAAAACAAACATATTTTTGATTGTGTTCACTGACAAATAAACAAACAAACAAATAAATAGTGAAGAAAAAAAACAAAATTCGCTGAATGACGTCAGTTGATTTTATGTTCAGTGTTTAAATGTTTTTTTCAAATTGTAGTGTGATGTGTGCTACTTATACGAACGATATAAGTAGTATAAGAAGGGACGTGTAAGAAGAAGTCTCACGATCAGAAGCGGAAAACGGAAAGCAAATGGAGCAAAAGCAAACAGTAAGTTAAGTACCAACAGGAAGGAAAGGAAGCAGCAGTAGGAATGGAAGAAGGATGGAGCGTTGGAAGTCACGACTCAAAGATGGTGTGCAAATAGTGTGTTCAATGTAATGTTGTCGTTTTTAATTGACTAAGAGTGTACAATACAATCCTCAGCGCCTGCCTCAGTCTTCTCAATAGGAGTTAATGCTTTCAACAAGTCATTGAGAGTTTTTGATAGAAATTTCAGTGGAGGGAATTTTGAAAATCATTCACTTATCATTAGTAATTGTGTGGTGTGCGCTACTTATAAGTAGTATATGACGTGAGTGTCAACGTAATGTCTGGCAGCAGAAGATGGGGGAAGATCAAGAAAGGAAGAGTTAGAAAACAATGGAAATTTGTATGAAACGCATGAATAGTGAGTGACAATGGATTGATGCTTTGCAACAGGAACAGTCCAGTTCGATATGATGGACTGATAATTTGCAAATGAACGATTTACGATATGGTTTTTCAATTTTACTGAGTAACTCTGTAATTTTCATCATAAAATTCATCATAATTTATTAAAAGTTCTAGACCTTAAATGTATTTTGTAACAGTCTTTGTCACTAATGATGAAAGTATTATCTATCTATACATTTCTTCAATGGTCGATGTACAGAAAGCCAAGCAGGAACAGTCAACATATACGGACTTTCGAAGTTGGGTGCCAATCAGTAAGGAAGCAAGACGAGAATACTTGGAATGTTGATGAGCAGAATGTAATACGACAAACTTTTCTGAAGAATAGTTTCCCATCCGGGTTCGTTGACAGTAATCTGAGATCCAAACGTTAGGTTTAAAGTATTCCCAGTGTTTCAAAGAAAGCGTCATTCTTGATCATTGGATTCGAGAGAGATACGACAGACTAAATAATAAAGAATGAATCATCCAGAGTGCTGAGGAAGATACTTTATTCAGCACAGCTACGAACTGTTTTCTCCAGTACGAACCTGACTCAGATGAATGTCAAGGATAGATTGCCACTTTGTGTCACCTCGATGTGTATTTATCAATTTACTTGATCATGTGAAGCAAGTTACATCGTGTTACGCATGCATGTAAACACGTCAATTCGATATGCTTGAACTATTACGAGTTTACCTTAGTCAGTAAACGAGAGTGAGGATCGAGGATCTGGCGACATGACATGCTACTCAAATCCGATTATCCCAACCCCCATATTTAGTGAAAATAAGAAGACTTGATATGAAGTAGAACCTGTATTCTACAAGCATCCAGAAAATACGAGGTCCGAGTCCAGAAGAGAATCAGGATCCCGGACTAGGGATCCGGGACATAAAATGTTACAGATAATGCATATTTATACAGCTAGGCTGGATAGGAAACAAATTTGAAGTCTTCGGCATTGTCAGTTAGGGAGACCAATAGGAAACAATATTTGAAGTGACATTGATAGTCAGGACGACCGATAAGAAACAATATTGAAGTACGTGACATTGATATCTAGGACGACCATAATATTGACCAATAGAAATTAACCAACAGTAATTGACCAATGGAATTAGACTTAGAAAAATATTGGGTGAATATCCTGACAGATCGACTGTACCAAGCGTCCACTGGGTAAACAAATAACTGAACATTATCCTGCATAAATTTGTGATTAATTTTTAATTTTTTTTTTCAATGATTTTATCAAGGAATTGGCTAAGAACTGATAGATGTTTTATTCTCTTTTTTGTGAACTTTTGAAATTTCACTGACTATAAATCTTATAAGAGATCTAATCTATTATATTTTCATTATATTGAAAACTATCACCAACCGTAATTATTTACATTTTTTTAAAGATAAATATATTTGTTATGTAACACATACTGGCGACTTGTTTGAATATTTCGACGACCTGTGTTTTCTAACATCAAAAGATTTCAACTGGTTATCTTGTGTTGTATGCTTTGACACGTCAATTATATCTGTTAAACGCATAATCTGCTCAGACGTGTACATAAATATTTTTTAACTTATGACTTCACAAGGCACGAAAAATTATAATCCGAAATATTTCGATGACTATCGATCAGATAAGAAAAGAATTAACGTCGATAAGGTGTCGATTGTTGAATTGCTTACTTGTAATTGCTGATCATTAATTGTTTTGTAAAAGAAACTTGTTGAAATATGCCATGCTGTTGTGATAAACATATAATAGTCAATAAAGCCTCTGTTATTATTGTTGACTTACGGGTTACTGATTAGATATTCGTCAGACTTATGTTACTGAAGTAGCTCACACCACAGTAGTAGTAGTTGTAGTAGTAATAGTGTGAGTAGTACTAGCAGTAGTAGTAGTGTGAGTAGTAGTAGTAGTGTGAGTAGTAGTAGTAGTGGTAGTAGTAGTAGTGTGAGTAGTAGTAGTAGTAGTAGTAGTAGTAGTGTGAGTAGTAGTAGTAGTAGTATGAGTGGTAGTAGTAGTAGTGTGAGTAGTAGTAGTAGTAGTAGTAGTAGTAGTAGTAGTATGAGTGGTAGTAGTAGTAGTGTGAGTAGTAGTAGTAGTAGTAGTAGTAGTAGTGTGAGTAGTAGTGGTAGTAGTAGTAGTGTGAGTAGTAGTAGTAGTAGTAGTAGTAGTAGTGTGAGTAGTAGTAGTAGTAGTATGAGTGGTAGTAGTAGTAGTGTGAGTAATAGTAACATTCACATCATGTTTATTTTGTTTTACTGAGATTCGCTCATCTTCATCTTGTAAAAATCAAACTGATTAGTTCCTACAATTAAAAATAAAGCTACTTATTTCAAAATTTCAAGTTTTCTAACCATGATTGTTTTACCAGTAAAACTAAAACGTATAATCTTTTTATATGAAAAGAAAATTCAACATTTCTTTAATTTACTTCTTTGACGAATTGTAATTTAGGACACAGTACTATTACATTAGTACATTTTATACAATATAGATTCTAAAAAATAAACCGTGTTTACAATTACACTGGATTGGTTCATAGACACGGATATTGTGCCCTCGATTTACACCACGATTAAAACACATTTTATACTCTATCCATGATCCATAAACAACTGTCGATATCTTCTATTTACACCACCATTGCTACATCCGTATGTGAAAACTGTACACGCACAATTACTCACTTAACAATAGCGATCTCGCTGATAGTCCTTTGTAACCTATTACGTTATATTTTTCCGTCGTTAGTACAGACCGAAGAGCTCAAACTATCACGTATGCTCGATATTGTTTTTTCTGTGTTCCAATATCAACTACATTATCGGTATGATTGTCTCTATCAAGCATATTTCTACTCTCTTTACTCTCACTTACATGATTTGTCACTTGTTGTTTTTGTGTCTTGGTCAGAGCCCTCAACAAACTATTTCACCACCTATTATTCTATGCTATTCGATTCTACTTCAGTTCTGTCCAATCAACTTGGCTCACTCGCGGTCTTTTTAGGTATCTATACATAATGTGATCACAAAACGGAATTGTTACGTTTTTGTCTGACATGAGATCCCATACCGCAGGAGCCCGGAAACGGCCGTTTTTTCTTGTACATTTTCAGGTTTCTAATAGTGGTTGCGACATGCACAATAGTGTATATTTTGGGCGATTTCACAATGATGTTTCAGATTGCACATGATCGTGTGAAAAAACACGACCCACGTGTCTCTCACTAAGCTCTATGATTGTAAGAATATCTCGTTGTTAAAATTGTGCTGCGACTACTAGCGGTTGTTACGAGCTCATTCAAGGCGGCTTCTAACGTGAAAGTCTCGTGAGTTACTAGTTGTAGAATGACATCACCCAGGTCAAAGTTTCCAACCCTGGCGGAATGTAGGCAAACGGCGTGAGGGTCAATGCAAAATCTGGTTAGTATTGATCTCAGAGTTATGACTATTTAACGTACTGCTATGTCCGTTGTGTTAATTGGCTGTGTACACTAGTGGTCTTCATGTAGGTCTTTAGGCGGTTGCTCTGTGTCGCATCATATGGCGTGTGCGTGGCCGTTGTGTGATACTAGTTGCTCAACGGGTGGTCCCGTGATAAGTTCCTACGAGGTGCGGGTCGCACGGTCGCTGGGATACCGTCATATCTCTGCTGATGTGTGTACAGATCCCATACCAGCGGTACGGAAACGGCCGGGGGTTCACTTTCTGTATATCAGTCTGTCCAAGGTTTTCTCTAATGGTGGTTGCTATACAATCTCACTGATCTCATTGATTTTAAACTATGTGTAAATATATACACATAATCTGCCATAACTATTAACTGAAAACATGATTGCTTGTGCATCACCGTGCGTTACTTTTGTGTGGCTTCCGCATACTTTTGTCACGTATGTACTCGGCGTGTGATCCATACCTTCGGTGTTGCACATTATAGGTCTTCCATATTGTTCGAGCTTGTATAAACTTTTATGTTTCTTCATCTAACTCGTGTCATAATGTATGATAGTTAGGTGTTCGCGATTCATCTAAATTGTAATAGTCTAGTATTGTGACGCATTTATGGGTTACTCCAACATTCGGACAAAACAACTAGTGTTTTTTTATTCTGAAGTCATTACTGATAGATGTTTTGACCGTATTAGTTAATCGCTTCTAATCTTGACTTCGTTTATTTGAGCGTAGGTTGGTTGGTGTTTTTTGCTTATTCTATGCATTGTACCTCTTTTTGTCGGACTGTAAGTAGTGAATGACACTTTGTTGAATGGTATTGTCATATTTGTATACTGCTTTCGTATTTCCCTTGGTTTAATCTTCGGTTTTTGTGTTTCGCTGTCTCACTTGTTGCTCGTCTCTCCCGTTTAGTCATCATGTCTAGTGTGTCTCTGTAGTGTTCAATTATGTATAATGATAATCTCAAGGTTACGTATTCTCTACTCTCTATTGGGTTACCTCCGGTCCGTCATATTAAAGCGAGCCAGTTTTCCTCTGGTTAAGCGTCTATACTTACTCTGGCTCTACTTTAAACCCATTACCAGCTTCACTGTCGTAGCATTTGTTTAATAATGATAAGTTATTCCTATATATTTAATTCATTGTTATGTCTTTAATAACCTTGACGCATGTTTACTATGATATAGGATGTGGGAATGACGGTCATAGCTCGTGATGTGATATGACGGTTCCGCTGGTTGTGTGGTATAGTCGGGCTCGGCCCGCTCTCTCTCCGGGTTGGGACTCCAGGGCCCGGGCGTCCACCAAGGTGTAGGTGAACGTCAACATACACCTCTCTACTGGCATGCTCTACCGAAGGTGCACGGGCGGGAAGCATGCGCGTCCAATATACGAAGACAAGCAACGGGAGGAGGAGGAGAAAAGAAGGCGAGTTATGTCACAGGGGGCTCTCACGCGTGTTGGGGTGGGGTGGTGAGTGGGTATTGCTGATCATCTATCCAGGAAGGAGCAGGCTGCCGCTGGGGATTGTCCAGGGCCGGAGGCGCTCTCCGAGTGCTGTGGGCGTAAGCACATGCTGAACAGGAATGGGATATCAAGTGAAGGACTAAGGTAGAATAAGCAACGGCAGGAGAGGTGTCGGGATAATTGGGCATAGAGTAGATATGCATGTGTTACTGTCACTTGTTCCTGAGAACGCAGACATGTATGACAGGGAGGTGGCGCGTGTGGTTAGTGGGCGCCAGCCAGGTAGATTGCGGCGCTCTCAAGCCTCACGTGGGATAAGGCTCTCGCTCGTCTGGTCAGGTAGTCGGGAAGGGAAACGTTTGGAGGATGGGAGGGTATAGTGGGTGAGATAAGGGCGACTCTCGTATTCAAGCGTCGACTATACGGGAAGACCATGGCGTGAGATGATCTATGGAAATTAGAAAATCGGGTGGAAAAAGGGGAATACTCTTCACAAGTATGACAATCGGTCAGCTGAATGTCTCAAAAAGGGGGCGTCCTACGGACAGGCCGAAAATAATGAGGGACAAGCATAAGAAGCCAAACACCAACCAACCGACGCCAATAATACTTGTCATGTGCAGGAGTAGATAGGCGATAACTAAATATTTCAACAGCGATGCGCTATCTAATGAGGACGCAGAATTAAATCATACTAAAGCACGAGGGGTGGGGGGCCGATAAGGCATCGGGTAGGACTCGTGACTCATAGCACGCTACTGCTCTTTAATGAGAGCTTAGAGCTCGATTACAATTTAGATGAATCGCGAACACCTAACTATCATACATTATACGTTGATGGAACTAAAGTTTAACTCAATGAGTATATGACCGAAGATGATCAGTACTACTGACATTGCAAAGTAAAATGATCAGCAATATTTTTCAATTATAGTTATGGAGATTAGTGTTTTTTACACATTTTTAAAATCATGAATCAGTGATTGTTAGACCATCATTAGAAACCTGGAAGTACAGAAAAACGGCCGTTTCGTCTTGGTATGGGACTCATCAGCAGTGCGTATCCACGACTCCCGCACCTCGTAGGATTCGGACCCGTGACCTTCGGCGTTGTGCACGAACGCCTAACCTCTGGACCACTGTCCAGCCATTCAACGGTGTTAATGTCTAACTCTGATCAATCTACAGATTTTGCATGACCTCACCCGTTTGCCTACATCCGACAGGGTTGAACTTTACTGGTGATGTCTTCTCACTAGAACTCCGAGAATTTCCTCCTGAAGCTAGTCACTAGTGAGCACATTTTACGATATTTTCAATTAGAGTTATGGAGATTAGTGTTTTTCACACATTTGAAATCATTAATCAATCATTGTTCGACCACTATTAGAAACCTGAAAGTACAGAAAAACGGCCGTTTCGTCCTGGTATGGGACTCATCAACAATAACATTGTTTTTGATCATTATTAAAAAGAAATCGATCTTATTGGACAGAATGAATAAATCGAATCATGTAAATGTGGAATAGTTTTTTGAAAGACAAAACAAAGAAAATAGTAATGTAGGAATATCATTCTACCGATTATTGATTTGAACAGAAAAAAAAATATATATGTGATTGATCTTCGGTCTACTGAAATATATATATATCGGGTCATTGTTGTGTATTGGTTTTTCATACTGTATGTGTAAATGAAGTCGATTTTTTATGATGATTGAAGTATAAAATGTGTTTAATCTTGTAATCGACATTGTCTGAAAATCGTGTAATTTAACGGT
>CALYCR020000058.1:0-20579 GCA_944470395.2 Schistosoma turkestanicum | reverse complement strand
GTTGATGGGCGATCTTGGGCCAAAAATATGTGCAGATCTGATCCGGATTCAAGTATCGTCTCGTCTTCTACTTGTGCTTTATACATGACATATACATGACATAGCCAACTATTGTGAACAACGCACTTCTCTACAGCGACCACCATCGAGTCTTCGGTCTTGGGACAACACAGTCGTCTTCTGAACGTGATTTCAGCTGCGCACGTGGCTGTATCAACTTTTCACTTTTAGTTCTTCAATAAGTTTGCAGGTAATTTTTAACGCGTCAGCTGTTGTCCCCTGTCTCTTCAACATAACTTTAGCTTCTTTTAACATTTTGAGATTCTTTAAACGATTCCACGTTACGTCTTAAATCAACGTTACTTGATTTCGCAGCCTCGTTATTAGTACCATACTTTTCAGTCTAAGTAATAGGCCTTGTAAAGTAGTACATAGACAACCAGAAAGTATAGAGTCTTCAAGCACACAACTAGAGCTTATTTATAGACTTTGAGTGACCCATAATTATATGCAAGCCACTCAAACATTTAAATCTGCCCAACGTCCAATTATAAACATGTATGGTTACTGCTTCTTCAGTAATCAGTCACTCTCGTTATTTTATATCATTTTCTAGTTGAAAACGATGATCGTTCACCGAATGCGCTCCTTCTGTCCCATACTGCTTTTGATTTACGGAAAATGTTCAATGAGAATTTTCTGAAAGTAAGGCAAGTTGTTTTCTTCAGTAGGGTAAATTATATCTGACAACATTGTTGACAACAGTATTCTGAGATAAGATAACAAGTAATAATATCGAAAATAAAAATAGAAAGTACAGCTGAGAGGAGTTTGCAAACCTATTGTTGAACAGCCTATGTATACTAATCACAAAAATGACCTCAACATCGATTCCAGTTTTGTTTGAAGTTTTGTCATTATTTTATGTTTATGAACAGAAAGTGAATCATTGATCAATAAAACTGATTTCACAAGTAAACGTGTGACTGTACTCTTTGGTAAATTATTTTCAGTTATTGCATTTATCTTCGCAAGATTTAGTTATTCAAACAATCGTCAACAAGTAGATCCTTTTGAAGGATAAAACTCTTTATTCAATACTTGATTAGGGAAAAACTACACATAAAGGCAGGTGATGTATTTGTTTTTTAGTAGTGTACTTCCGCCTTTCGCATCACTAGAACTTTTACCATAAAGACATAAAATTAATGTCTTTTGTTTGATTTAACTTTCAGACCTCCCCACACGTTTGAAGTCATATAGATTGTTTATTCATTCTCTGAACCGCGAAATATGATTTATTGAACTGACCATTTGAGATTAAGACCAACCTGTGATGTCTGACCTCCATATCACTATTATCTGCAGATGTTATGTTAACGTTTGAACACGAAAAATTAGCATAAAAAGGCAACAGAAATATGGCAATAAAGTCTCGTCACTGCAGTGTGGTGTGACTGCTATATACAGCAAGAAATCAAGCAATCAGCTACGAAGTGGAAATACGTATGAAGGTTTATCACTTAAGGTTATTATACCACATTAGCACATTGAAACAATTGTCAGCTCGATCCCGAAAGCGCCGCAGATAGAAGAAGAATTACTGAAACTGGAGAGCAGAAATTATCATAGATATTAATCAAAAAGTGTTGTTCTGTGAGGAATCTACAAGAACAGGAATATGGGGGGTAATTAGGAATGAGGAAGATGAGGATTTAAGAGAACACAACGGTTCGATGCACCCATGTTACTGCAAATGATTTTGAGCCAACGTCTTTAAACATAGAATATTTCAGTCTCGCATTAACCAAAATGACTCACTCCTATATTCAGTAAATTCGTTGATTTCTGCCATATTTTGATAAGGCTGCCATCAACGTTCTTCCAACATATTCGTGCACTAGAAATAAAGCGCGTGGGGAATTCGATGGTCAGACAAACGTAACAAAACCCGTAAAGACCTCATTCAACTTCGTTTCACTACTGCGCTGTACACTTGTTCATTTCTTATCCAACGGATATTCGCGTAAGAAGCACTATGAGCGGATGAATCAACGTACTCTATGAAGTGGTCCTGAATATCAGTAGACAAATCGCCTACCTTATTGCTGAATCACTGATCACGGTATTTAATATGTCGCTTGATCTAGGTGACTTAGTGAAAAGATGAAAGCGTCGGCTAAACCAATATAACACGAAAAAAGTCATCAAACTACTGACTGTCCGGTCCCAGTTTAGTCTTAGGCAATAAACTGCTAACAGTAACTGGGACGACAGTTACGCCTTGCGAGGAAGCAAAAATCATTTGAATATCATGTCTTTTGGAAGTTTCATCGTGCTCAGTTAATATATCTGTATGAAGAAAGAGGTTGACAGGGGTGCTCGATGACCGTTCTTATATACAATCCAACAGTGGAAAGTTCCAAAATGATTCTCCTACAAATCAGTTATTATTATGAAGTGGTATATACCTTACAAAGGTTCTTAACCCTGTTCAATATGTGGAACTGAACTTTCGAGTAAAGCCTTATCACTGATTTGTCGTTTTGTTCATTAAAACTTTGTTCGGAGAAAAACATGTGTGTAGACTTAAAATAACTTCAGGTCCATTCGAACATTCCAGCGAGCAACTCCAGTTTATGTCTGTTCACAATCAGTGTGGTAAAGCGTCTATATATGCTTGTTGCGTATACGAGGACGAATAAGTTCATCATTCAGGAAATACAGATTCCTCTATTCTATGCTCACTGTTATCTCGAGGCACTAGTGAGCAACAGATGAATGCTTTGTAGTTGCATCAAGGGAATTCAGAACTGCGTTAGCTTTGAGATGGACACAGACCGAGTGATAAATCAGTATGTTCTCGACATTTTACGAAACCCCACTGAGAACTAGACTTTAAAACACTTGTATATTTCTGAGTGATGTTGATATTATTTCGACACCATCGAACCCTCAACAAATGTACCTCAAGGACAATCGCAGCTAGTCTTTATGTCTCCCCTGACGCGATTCAAAGCGGTTGTTGCCGCACTTCACTTTGCTTCACTTCTATCGTCAATTTCGTATTATTTCGTCGCCACGAAGCAGTTCTGATTTATTTGATATACTCAAAAACGCAAGTATCAATACTAATGTAACTTAGAATAAATACAGCATAATTCGAAATTTCAGTAGAAATATTTAAAAAAATATGAACATTTTTAAAAATCGCATTCGGCTTACGGTAATAATTGTGAATATGATATTCGTTTTAGATACAGTATGCAGTGTTTTGATGAGTATTATGATGAGTGACAATATTAAAGCGATAAATTCTGTGAATATCAAGTCAAAAACAAAATAAATTAGAGTGTGCAATAAACCTGATGCTATTCGTTATCCATTCTGTCTAAAATATACGCAACAAATGGTCAGTCCTTTTAGATTGGCAACGTTTTTATCTGAATGCTTTCGAAAGATAATGTATGAAATTGACCATGACAATACTATATAAATGATTTTCATTTTAATCTTATATTATTCACTTGAAGAAATGCACACATTTTTTTACTGAGGTGCCTTCATTTTTATTTTGTTGTTGATTTGTTTAGTGAACCGATCATTAACATTGATCGATCAGCTAAGCAAATGATTGACAATTTATTTTTACAAAATAATATAATTCATTTTTCAAGTTTGAAAACTTACATCTGAACGAGACCAGATATTTCAGGCGGCTTAATTGAAACATTTGTGTTGGATCTGCCATGTGAAATATTGAATTCTGAATCAACAGTATATACTTACATGCACCAATTTGTATTGTCACAGATGTCATTGTTATTTCTTCCGACATTATACCGATACCCCATGTTATCATGATTGAATTATTTAGATTAGAAAGAATCATTAGGTTCACCCTCGACTGATTTGACTGAAAAGTTAGATACTAGTAAGCATGTTAAACTAACACATGGATTATAGAAAAATACAATTTTGCGTCATTTTCGAAGTTACATTGACAGGAAAGTAAACATGAAAATGTCTGACACGTCAGACAAATAGTTGGACATCATTAAATTCTGTACCCTTGTTAGAATATATATCAGTCATCGAATGACTACTAATATGTTTCTCTTTCTTTAATGTCTACTATGAAGTCTGTTTGTTTACAAATGTATTTCTCTATTGGCTAAAATATCTATATAAATCAATCCATACTCAAATAGTCGAAGCAGTTCATTGTACTGTCACAATCAAAGCAATAATACAAAGAATAAAATGAAAATTATCAAAGCTCAATTGACATCACGTTGTGAAAATTAAAAACTCACATAACTCTTCTAGAACGTTCAGCTGGCACAATACCATAAATTATTAGGCGTAAACATCAGATGACACAGGATTGAAAAATGAGTAATCTTCATCATCTTTTCTTTACGAGGTAAATTATTATATTTTATTTGTCCTTATCGTTAGTACCAATGCACCATGAACATAAACTTGTACATATTATTTGAACCGTAATAAACCTCTTGTATGCTTGACGTGCTTAGTATTCATTATTAGTCAAATTCTGTTGACTACAAAGTGGCTGCTAGTCGGAATACCTTCTAATTTTATGAGCTTAGTTTAGAATTCAGATAGTTAGATACAGTTGTAGTGAACTATCAACCTAACTTCAGTCCAATTATGAAACTGCTATTATGTAATACTTTTATTTTTAGAGATCTACAGGTGATATGTTTTCCTTTACCAAGTTTCTTATCTCGCCAATTTTCTCCCTCACTTTGTGCAAACAATCAGCGTTACAAAATCAAAATACGAAGCCCAAATTCAGTTTTAATGAATTTTCAACCGCATGTTTATTTGCGGAGCAGAGGAAAAACTTGCTTCTTAAAGCAGCTTGCTCATATGATAATGGGATTCGCTTATTGTCCCTTCTGTGTTGCTTGTGAATACTGATTCCCTTTTCGAGTAAACGCTCCTAACTTAGATCCGTCAAATAACAAATTTCGGAGTGCCTTTAATTTATCATCTTCTTGTTCAGCTTTTTATTCCGTTGTTAACTTGACTAGGTCCAGCGACTTTAATAAATTAAAGTAGGCCGTTCCAGGTAAGTTACATTGACATTAAGAAACGGTTCAGCTGAATGCATTATGATCATATCATCGATAAAGACAATGTTTTATGCTGTCAGTTAAAGGACTTGAAGGAATCACGTTCGTTCAGTCATCTTATTGTGATAGTTTTTATCTTTGCCTTTTTCTTTTGAGGGTCTTTGAGCTTGAATGTACTATCAGTACTTTTCGGAAGATTTTATTATGAGACTATATACAATAATACGTTTGCAAGTAATTGTGTCAGCTTACCGAAGCGCTGTATTAGGACCTCACAAAGTATAGAACACTGACATCACTCTCTATTCATGCAGTCTTTATTACCTCTTATTCGCCGTCAGATGATGCATCATTTTAGTGTTTGATTATATGTGGAACTTTAAAGCACAAATCAGTCATCCTGAAGAATATGAGGAAATATGTGAACGATTGTTGAATCCTTGAGTTCTAATAATTATAATATGCAGTACTTAAATTGTTAACCTTGATTAAATCTAGTAAACACTTCAGCGTCCGTCCTTATTCAGGCTTTCAATATTGAATCGGTTAACTTTAGTAAATTTCAGGTCCTATCTTATTGACGTCTCAATAGAAATAGAACCTCTCGGGATTGGCGTAAATTTGATGCACTCTACATAAAAGTATCACATTCATGTTGTTATTAGGCATGAAACTTCATCCTTTGTAAGTATCGTCGATTCGGTGCATAACTATTTAAAACTATTCGAGGTTTTAGTTCCGTCATTATTTTTTATACTCAAACATGAAAGGATAAACGATATTTTACCCACGTGTCACAAAAAAGGACTCTAGTGGCCTGCGCACTAAATCTGTGCGACTTAGTGTACCAGTATACATGAAAAATTTACTTTGTAGCTATTTTCATTTCATCGATTCCGTCATTAAACGTTTGTATGAAATGAGTTAAATTTGAAAAAGACCATCAAAAGTATATATATTAAACGCTTACAATTTCAGAAGCTTGGAAACGATTATAAATGTGGGAGACGTAGTTAGAATAAGCTCATGGCTCTGTATGTATTTTTGGAATCACTTTTCATAAATTTGAAGGTGTTTTTAAAACCACGAAGTAATTAACTTGCAAGTTATTATCATTTTACATATTGCTCTTTTTGAATGGTTTTTTCTACTTCTCTTCTAGATTGTCATATTGTAATTTAGTTTATTTCCAGTATCGGTCTTTAGGATTTGATTTAATTTTGATGCCATTTGAGTGATATACTTATTTCTAAATCTAGAGAACTTTCATATTGTAAGTTCATGATATACTTTTGACTGTATTGAGGGTGAGAATAGTAATAAGGTGTTGTGCCTTTGAGATCAAAAAATTTCTTTTTTGTTTTGAAACTCGTAAGTATTTGAATGCGGTTAATGTTGAGGAGTAAAACTTTCAAACATTGAGTGTTTGTCAGAATAATGTTTGTTTTTCAATGGACCTACAATTGCAAAACCGTGCGTCATAATCGCTTCACTGACCTTTTAATACTAATCAATAAATTGCATGGAAAACCTTTCTTCATACCCTTGCAATGCCATCTGCAAATTCGCGGACTTACGACGATAAATAACAGAGTTAATCTATGTTTAGGCAAATAACATAAGACTGAATAACTTGTTTGTTTACAAAGATCATCACCACATTGTAATTTCGCTCCTGTCAGGAGGCGTGATCCTTTTATGGATCAAAGAGAGAGAAAACTTATTCTAGAAAATGGATCTTATTTTATGTGATTGTTTTGTATCGAAAGAATTTCGAAATCGTATCAGAGTAAAAACATGAATTTGCAACGTCTGGATTAACGAAAGTGTGTGCCAACGAAACTTTTAGACCTACAGGGTACATCAAACCATAGAGTACATTCAAAATCAGTATATAATGCATATTAATGCATGGTACTATCGAACTTTTCGTGTTCTACTAAAAGAATAGTCACTATAGTGGCCACACAGTTGGAATGCCCAACAATTTTCTATACGTGAGACTGATCTGTAAATGTGCGATTATCAGACTGAAGAAACGACGAACTGATAGCGATGCAAGATAATGGCGTTTTCACATTAGGTCTTCCCTTCAAGTCAAATTCGGGAGTAGTGAGCCGTGATCGACTCAGCACGTTGCACCAAAATGGAGTAACCACAGAGTCTGAAAATGACGTTCATGAACAGAATGCCCACACCAAGCACACTGTTACAGTTGAGCCTTACCGAATACGTCTCAGTGATTATTAACATATTATCACGTTTCCTCCAAAACAATCTCTCATAATCACTTCACACAAATATGTACAAGTTCATGGTAGTTGTGTATTAAAACTGACGACAAACATCATTCAACTAACTAGTAATCAAGGTATTACGAAAACGACGAACATTTTATATTTTCTCTTGATATTTCATCTGAAATAAAAATTCTCTCATTTTTACTATATGTGCACAACGACATGAGAAATTTTCTATACATCTATTTACAAGTATTCAGCATAAACCACTGAAATGCAGACACGTTGTATCCTGAATTTTTTTCATTGTTGTTTGATCCAAAGTTCTTTGTTATAATGTTCATATACATGTTCATGTATGTGGATTCAAATTTCAGTTATTGTATCGAGTCGTGTGAAGAAAACGATGTAGGAGAGTGATGTGAGTTTATAAACTTTCGGAACATAATATAAGTTATGTTCCGAAAGTTTATAAACTCACATCACTCTCCTACATCGTTTTCTTCACACGACTCGATACAATAACTGAAATTTGAATCCACATACATGAACATGTATATGAACATTATAACAAAGAACTTTGGATCAAACAACAATGAAAAAAATTCAGGATACAACGTGTCTGCATTTCAGTGGTTTATGCTGAATACTTGTAAATAGATGTATAGAAAATTTCTCATGTCGTTGTGCACATATAGTAAAAATGAGAGAATTTTTATTTCAGTGAAATATCAAGAGAACATGTGAAATGTTCATCGTTTTTGTAATACTTTGAATACTTGTTATTTGAATGTTCTTTGTCGTCAGTTTGAATACACAATAACCATAAACTTGAACATATTTGTGTGAAGTGATTATGAGAGATTGTTTCTGAGGGAACGTGTTATTATGTTAATAATCACTGAGACGTATTCGGTAAGGCTCAACTGTAACAGTGTGCTTGGTGTGGGCATTCTGTTCATGAACGTCATTTTCAGACTCTGTGGTTACTCCATTTTGGTGCAACGTGCTGAGTCGATCACGGCTCACTACTCCCGAATTTGACTTGAAGGGAAGACCTAATGTGAAAACGCCATTATCTTGCATCGCTATCAGTTCGTCGTTTCTTCAGTCTGATAATCGCACATTTACAGATCAGTCTCACGTATGAAAAATTGTTGGGCATTCCAACTGTGTGGCCACTATAGTGACTATTCTTTTAGTAGAACACGAAAGTTCGATAGTTACCATGCATTAATATGCATTATATACTGATTTTGAATGTACTCTATGGTTTGATGTACCCTGTAGGTCTAAAAGTTTCGTTTGGCACACACTTTCGTTAATCCAGACGTTGCAAATTCATGTTTTTACTCTGATACGATTTCGAAATTCTTTCGATACAAAACAATCACATAAATAAGATCCATTTTCTAGAATAAGTTTTCTCTCTCTTTGATCCATAAAGGATCACGCCTCCTGACAGGAGCGAAATTACAATGTGGTGATGATCTTTGTAAACAAACAAGTTATTCAGTCTTATGTTATTTGCCTAAACATAGATTAACTCTGTTATTTATCGTCGTAAGTCCGCGAATTTGCAGATGGCATTGCAAGGGTATGAAGAAAGGTTTTCCATGCAATTTATTGATTAGTATTAAAAGGTCAGTGAAGCGATTATGACGCACGGTTTTGCAATTGTAGGTCCATTGAAAACAAACATTATTCTGACAAACCACTCAATGGTTGAAAGTTTTACTCCTCAACATTAACCGCATTCAAATACTTACGAGTTTCAAAACAAAAAGAAATTTTTTGATCTCAAAGGCACAACACCTTATTACTATTCTCACCCTCAATACAGTCAAAAGTATATCATGAACTTACAATATGAAAGTTCTCTAGATTTAGAAATAAGTATATCACTCAAATGGCATCAAAATTAAATCAAATCCTAAAGGACCGATACTGGAAATAAACTAAATTACAATATGACAATCTAGAAGAGAAGTAGAAAAAACCATTCAAAAAGAGCAATATGTAAAATGATAATAACTTGCAAGTTAATTACTTCGTGGTTTTAAAAACACCTTCAAATTTATGAAAAGTGATTCCAAAAATACATACAGAGCCATGAGCTTATTCTAACTACGTCTCCCACATTTATAATCGTTTCCAAGCTTCTGAAATTGTAAGCGTTTAATATATATACTTTTGATGGTCTTTTTCAAATTTAACTCATTTCCATACAAACGTTTAATGACGGAATCGATGAAATGAAAATAGCTACAAAGTAAATTTTTCATGTATACTGGTACACTAAGTCGCACAGATTTAGTGCGCAGGCCACTAGAGTCCTTTTTTGTGACACGTGGGTAAAATATCGTTTATCCTTTCATGTTTTGAGTATAAAAAATAATGACGGAACTAAAACCTCGAATAGTTTTAAATAGTTATGCACCGAATCGACGATACCTTACAAAGGATGAAGTTTCATGCCTAATAACAACATGAATGTGATACTTTTATGTATGAGTGCATCAAATTTACGCCAATCCCGAGAGGTTCTATTTCTATTGAGACGTCAATAAGATAGGACCTGAAATTTACTAAAGTTAACCGATTCAATATTGAAAGCCTGAATAAGGACGGACGCTGAAGTGTTTACTAGATTTAATCAAGGTTAACAATTTAAGTACTGCATATTATAATTATTAGAACTCAAGGATTCAACAATCGTTCACATATTTCCTCATATTCTTCAGGATGACTGATTTGTGCTTTAAAGTTCCACATATAATCAAACACTAAAATGATGCATCATCTGACCGCGAATAATGAGGTAATAAAGACTGCATGAAAAGAGAGTTACGTGAGTGTTCTCTACTTTGTAAGGTCGTAGGACACAATGACTTGCAAACGTATTATTGTATCTAGTCTCATAATAAAATCTTCCGAAAAGTACTTGATAGTACATTGAAGCTCAAAGACCCTCAAAAGAAAAATGCAAAGATAAAAACTATCACAATAAGATGACTGAACGAACGTGATTTATTCAAGTCCTGTAACTGACGGCATAAAAACATTGTCTTTATCGATGATATGATCATAATGCATTCAGCTGAACCGTTTCTTAATGTCAATGTAACTTACCTGGAACGGCCTACTTTAATTTATTAAAGTCGCTGGACCTAGTCAAGTTAACAATGGAATAAAAAGCTGAACAAGAAGATGATAAATTAAAGGCCCCCGAAATTCGTTATTTGACGGATCTAAGTTAGGAGCGTCTACTAGAAAAGGGAATCAGTATTCACAAGCAACACAGAAGGGACAATAAGCGAATCCCATTATCATATGAGCAAGCTGCTTTAAGAAGCAAGTTTTTCCTCTGCTCCGCAAATAAACATGCGGTTGAAAATTCATTAAAACTGAATTTAAGTTTCGTATTACGATTTTGTCACGCTGATTGTTTGCACAAAGTGAGGGAGAAAATTGGCGAGATAAGAAACTTGGTAAAGGAAAACATATCACCTGTAGATCTCTAAAAATAAAAGTATTACATAATAGCAGTTTCATAATTGGACTGAAGTTAGGTTGATAGTTCACTACAACTGTATCTAACTATCTAAATTCTAAACTAAGCTCATAAAATTAGAAGGTATTCCGACTAGCAGCCACTTTGTAGTCAACAGAATTTGACTGATAATGAACACTAAGCACGTCAAGCATACAAGAGGTTTATTACGGTTCAAATAATATGTACAAGTTTATGTTCATGGTGCACTGGTACTAACGATAAGGACAAATAAAATATAATAATTTACCTCGTAAAGAAAAGATGATGAAGATTACTCATTTTTCAATCCTGTGTCATCTGATGTTTACGCCTAATAATTTATGGTATTGTGCCAGCTGAACGTTCTAGAAGAGTTATGTGAGTTTTTTAATTTTCACAAAGTGATGTCACTTGAGCTTGGATAATTTTGATTTTATTCAGTGTATTATTGCTCTGGTTGTGACAGGACAATAAACTGCTTCGACTATTTGAGTATGGATTGATTTATATAGATATTTTAGCCAATAGGGAAATACATTTGTAAACAAACAGACTTCACAGTAGACATTAAAGAAAGAGAAACATATTAGTAGTCATTCGATGACTGATATATATTCTAACAACGGTACAGAATTTAATGATGTCCAACTATTTGTCTGACGTGTCAGACGTTTTCATGTTTACTTTCATGTCAATGTAACTTCGAAAATGACGCAAAATTGTATTTTTCTATAATCCATGTGTTAGTTTAACATGCTTACTAGTATCTAACTTTTCAGTCAAATCAGTCGAGGGTGAACCTAATGATTCTTTCTAATCTAAATAATTCAATCATGATAACATGAGGTATCGGTATAATGTCGGAAGAAATAACAATGAAATCTGTGACAATACAAATTGGTGCATGTAAGTATATACTGTTGATTCAGAATTCAATATTTCACATGGCAGATCCAACACAAATGTTTCGATTAAGCCGCCTGAAATATCTGGTCTCGTTCAGATGTAAGTTTTCAAACTTGAAAAATGAATTATATTATTTTATAAAAATAAATTGTCAATCATTTGCTAAGCTGATCGATCAATTTTAATGATCGGTTCACTAAACAATTCAACAACAAAATAGCAATGAAGTCACGTCAGCAGAAAATGTGTGCATTTTTAAAGTGAATAATATAAGATTAAAATGAAAATCATTTATATAGTATTGTCATGGTCAATTTCATACATTATCTTTCGAAAGCATTCAGATAAAAACGTTGCCAATCTAGAACGGCTGACCATTTGTTGCGTATATTTTAGACAGAATGGATAACGAATAGCATCAGGTTTATTGCACACTCTAATTTATTTTGTTTTTGACTTGATATTCACAGAGTTATCGCTCTAATATTGGCACTCATCATAATACTCATCAAAGCACTACATACTGTTTTTAAACGGAATATCATATTCACAATTATTACCGTAAGCCGAATGCGATTTTTAAAAATGTTCATATTTTTTTAAATATTTCTACTGAAATTTCGAATTATGCTGTATTTATTCTAAGTTACATTAGTATTGATACTTGCGTTTTTGAGTATATCAAATAAATCAGATATGCTTTGTGGTGACGAAATAATGTGAAATTGACGATAGAAGTGAAGCGAAGTGAAGTGCGGCAACAACCGCTTGCAATCGCGTCAGGGGAGACATAAAGACTAGCTGCGATTGTCCTTGAGGTACCTTTGTTGAGGGTTCGATGGTGTCGAAATAATATCAACATCACTCAGAAATATACAAGTGAGACTACCAAACTTAAGCAAGCTCAAGGTCAATGAAGCTGGGAGAATGTGTTAAAGGTACAAATAAACAAATCACCTCAGCAATACAATCAATGGTACAATGGATTTTATTGATGAATGTTTCGATTTGACCAGTCGCGCTCTCTTCATAAAAGTCGGGTCGTCACATTCAGTTGACGATGACAGCTGAATGATGGATATTTAGTGTGCATCATAAGGGTCTCTATGATCCGATACTTAGAAGTTTTTAGAATCATCCTTCTCATTTCATTTGCAAAAACCACAAAACCACATAATCAGTTAACTGAATTAATTTCACACTTGTTATTTACATTTGCTTTTGTCTGCCTGATTATTCTATAAACTAGTGTTTTCAAAATTAGGTTACCATCAAATGATACTCCAAGAAGAAGTTGTGTCATCTGATAAGTTTGCTTCCTGCTGTCTTTGTTACTAAATATTTCATGTGTAATATTTTTATTACGAATATTGTGATGTTACTTCCATATATGTTATGAATATTCAGAATTGTTGAGGAAACAAGTATGAACCGCACCTAACATCCAGGCAATATTTTCGACAATAACGCTGCAGCATATTAACTTTAGTGTCGATGCTCGTTGTAAACAGCACAGATTATAGACTCTCCATAAACTAAAACATTTCTGGTTTGCTTTTCAGTATACTATTATGATGATTGGTTTCGCATTAGTCATTTAAGTGGTTCGGGATATGAAAAGTTCATTGGTGCAATTGTCTCATTCTCAATCATGATGTTTGCTATTGAATTTGGTCTAGCGATAGAAAGTTCTGCAGGAATAATGAGGATACTGTTATTTTAAGTTTGCCGTATATTGATGATAGTTGAAAGCATCTACAGCACTTTATCAATCAGCAATAAGAGTTCGCGTCAGTGTCCTGAATTATCAACTTCAACACAATAAACCTGATTACAAACTTGATGTTGTACGGTTATTATGAATATCAACCCATAACTCAACATCATGAAATGTACACAACAACTGAACTGAATATATGCTTCACTCATCTGTTGTTTCGAAATGAGCATAATAATTTCATGTTACGTCATCTATGTATAGTAGTCTATATGGAAGCGTTACAGAAAACATGTTGCAGTTGTATGCACAGAATACTAGGTTTATGATATATTGAATGTAGAATGTAGATGATCTTTTTTCCACTGAACAAAGTCCAGCGATCATGGTGCAATCGTTAACTCATCAGTTCATTCACGTTAATACGTAGTAGTAGGCATATCTCTGAAGTTATAATGTTTTCAGAATGTAAAATCAAATAATCTTCAAACTATTTGGAATGAAATGTTTTCTTGCTCTTATTCTAGATTTTATATTCAGTTACGTCAGCCATTTGTTGGTATGGAGTAGTGTTTATCGTACGTTATTGATCAAGGATTTCTTAAAAATATAAAGGTGTATACACAATAAATGACATACATGTCATACTTCATCTTGAAACTATAACGTTGTTACATTTACTAGAATCATCCATGATAGTAACGACAGCTTATTACGAATATGGGCAAAGGAGATGTCGACCTTCTGAAGTTTTGAGAATATATTTGTTCATTTTGTAAAGAGACTGCATGTTGTCTCAGGCTATATGATTGATCAAACGATCAAAATAATCACTGACTTGTTATTCTTAGTGCTTGTATCATGTCATCTAATTGAACGTTGTACACTTGTTTACATACTGATTGATATATCTGTCATAGAGCACCTTGATACAATAATTTTGAAACACTGACTATGATTAATCATGATAGTTTCAACAGCCTTTTTTGGATATGGTAATGCGAGATGTTGTATTTGTGAAGATTTGGGAATATCTATGTTTATTTAGTCTCAAGTTAAACGATTGATCGAATAATCAAGAAAATCACTGATTAGTCATTCTTAGTGCTTCAGTCATGTCGTCGAATTGAACCTTTTACACTAACTTGATCAGTGAATGTCTTTCATTGTATCAGATAAATATTAATTGTCTCATTTCTTCATTATTGTCACACTAAAGAAGACTGTTTATACAATCACAGTTGATTGCCCTGGCAGTACATTATTTGATTAACCGAATCAAACTCGAAGAATACTTTACAATTTATATGACTTTTACAGTTTCGTTGGAATTATTGATTGTGGTGATTATTTTAAAATTACTTGTCCAATATTTCTTTCATTGCTGTCAAAAAACTGTACTTACCCATTGTAGTAATTATGGACAATGATCGATAGCTGATTGCTTTTCAGAAGATACATTGATAATTGCGAACGTGTTCTTTATTGTTCATGGAGAATATTCTGCACATCATCACAAGTTGCTATGTACTTTACTTCTAGCTGATCTTCCTTCAGAAAACCATTGTAAATAAGTATTCAAATAATAATATCATAAGCGTCTATTGTATACATCAGTGTTCTGTTGATTTGACCTGATATGCCAATATCCTGACATTATTTGATCACACAATCACAATTATGATAACATACGACTGTACACGTCAACCTTTTAGCTTACGTCTTTTTCGTCGATTATTAGATTGTCTTGTCAATAACGAGTACCTTTTACCCCAAATTGTAGTAAATTCTAATCTCAGTACCACTTTGGGGCTGTCAGTGTAAACTGGACTAACAAACCTACCTGCATATATGTAGTAATCGTGGAATAAGCAGCCCACAAAAATGTGTCCCGCACTATGCCCACACATATTCACACAAATGTTTTATCAGTATGCGTGACTTGCATTTTTGTTTGTGAATCAAGTTGAATTATAGTAAAAGATAAATTATACACATCAGTCTCTCACAAACGTTTCAAGCAACACTGTGTTTTAAATGTCTACCGGTTTTCTACAAACTGTGTGGCCGTAACCCTTCGTAAATATAACAGTAACAGTGAATGGTATAAGATGTTTTTACTGATGTCTTTTGCTGAATCGCCTATCAACAACAAAACGTCAATACGACAACCTTCAAAATTTGACCAAATTTCGGTTTCATCACATATGAATCGTCCAGGTTCAATGATTTGAATCAGGATTGCTTAATATCACTATACAGCTCCTATAGTGGTGTCTAATTTTGTTGCGCAGATCCTTAGCCTCAAACTGACCTCATCAATGCTACAGATGCGACATGTCGTCCAAAGTGACCGGAAGACAAGAGTAATGATAATAGCACTAACATGCTGGTGACTCAGCACTGCACCTTGTCTATAACACATCCGAAAGAAACAACTCAGGTTTATCACACTTCAGTAGTTCACCTTTTTTCATCTTCAGTGATTTTTGTTTATCTAAGTTGATAATACCTAATCCGCTAGTTGTGCTGATTATGCAAACTCAGATTTCAATTTTCATGAAAAATAATATTTGACTCACAAACGTGATTTATTTTCTAGCTCTTATCATTATATTGTTCTTGTTCAACTCCAAGTACAGCAAAAGCTTGTTTTAATTATAAACTGCAAAATCAGCCAAATGTCGCTTGAATAAATCGCAATGAATCATGATTTTTTCTAACTAGTCGCTGTGTACAACGTGGATAGATTATTCGCAAAGCCTATTCGCGTATACAAACTTAGCATCTTTTTTCGAAAGTTCGAATGTCCAAACACTTTGTAATGATAAGCTGAATTTAAAACTGAATAACTTCATGTCGCAGTCAATACAGACAGTGAACAACCTCAATAAACTATTCTTGTTGCTACTAAATGACCTTCCGAAGGACGAATAATGTAAACTAGCATTGCGAACGAACCGCCGACTACATACAATCACTAAAAATGAAGCTTATTTGATGATACTTTTATTATTTGAACCTTAAAAATCAAATCCGAAAGAAATTACCTAAATGTGATAAAAACAGATCCGAGGTGTATTGAAATGACTGTTTATTGAACGGTTGTAATCATAACATCAAGTTAGATAATCTTACAGGAGGTAAATAAACAACAGTTTTGATACGTATATGAATGCTTCCATCGAATAAATCAAAAAATTTATTAGGTTGGTATGCAGAAACATTGACAGGCATATGTGTTAAGTGTACATATTGTAGTGCCTCCACATATATTCCAGTTCTCTTACATCTAATTTGCTTAAGCCCTTTCGATTAATTTATGTAATCAAGCTATTTGCATAGCAACAACTCATATGTACCATTGGTATTTTTTATTATCTGCTTTGTATGAGCTTATACGACTGAGCATTGCTTTTGCTTACGCACTTACTCATCTTTTTCGCTTTAATGTTAATCTCGTAATTTTCCCATGAACTCACATGATTTGTATCGCTTGCTTTTGACCTTGTCAATCATTCGTCGCTTTTATTCATGTGTGTGCATACCTGTTTCGCTTGTCATACGTCTGTCTTCTTATTGTCTGACTATATATTCTTAGTCATGCTTTATCTCTTGGAGTTGGCTCACTAGCCTTCTCCAGTTCGCTTCTCCGCTTCACAATGTGGTGTGCCTCAAATAAACGTATACGATACTTGGAGTTCGTCTTCTGATTTATAAACCGAGCTTAAGAACACGCAGTAAATCGGCACACTACAATATAATCAAAGTGATTGAGAGAGAAGTCAATTTTCTCAAACCATCATTCAGATATTTCTGAAGTTGAACACTTTGACGATGAACTGACCACGGCGTCTATAATATTGTTTTCATCTGAAAAAAAGACAAAAATGGTTTACCATGCTTGAAATCATTTTTTAGTATTCTACACACAGATCTCGTGTCATTTCTGAATCTGTGGAATGATAGCATTTAGTTCTAATTTTTCAAACGGCTCACAAACTGTTCGAAAAGCTGTAAAAGCCGCATTTTTTACATTCGCGTAGATATTTCATCTGTTTTTAATGATGGCCTACAGCTCAAACGTTGTTTTAAAGTCTAGTTCTCAGTGAGGTTTCGTAAAATGTCGAGAACATACTGATTTAACACTCGGTCTGTGTCCATCTCAAAGCTAACGCAGTTCTGAATTCCCTTGATGCAGCTACAAAGCATTCATCTGTTGCTCACTAGTGCCTCAAGATAACAGTGAGCATCGAATAGAGGAATCTGTATTTCCTGAATGATGAACTTATTCGTCCTCGTATACGCAACAAGCATATATAGACGCTTTACCACACTGATTGTGACCAGACATATACTGGAGTTGCTCGCTGCAATGTTCGAATGGACCTGAAGTTATTTTAAGTCTACACACATGTTTTTCTCCGAACAAAGTTTTAATGAACAAAACGACAAATCGGTGATAAGGCTTTACTCGAAAGTTCAGTTCCACATATTGAACAGGGTTAAGAACCTTTATAAGGTATATAACACTTCATAATAATAACTGATTTGTAGGAGAATCATTTTGGAACTTTCCACTGTTGGATTGTATATAAGAACGGTCATCGAGCACCCCTGTCAACCTCTTTCTTCATACAGATATATTAACTGTGCACGATGAAACTTCAAAAAGACATGATATTCAAATGATTTTTGCTTCCTCGCAAGGCGTAACTGTCGTCCCAGTTACTGTTAGCAGTTTATTGCCTAAGACTAAACTGGGACCGGACAGTCAGTAGTTTGATGACTTTTTTCGTGTTATATTGGTTTAGCCGACGCTTTCATCTTTTCACTAAGTCACCTAGATCAAGCGACATACTAAATACCATGATCAGTGATTCAGCAATAAGGTAGGCGATTTGTCTACTGATATTCAGGACCACTTCATAGAGTACGTTGATTCATCCGCTCATAGTGCTTCTTACGCGAATATCCGTTAGATAAGAAATGAACAAGTGTACAGCGCAGTAGTGAAACGAAGTTGAATGAGGTCTTTACGGGTTTTGTTACGTTTGTCTGACCATCGAATACCCCACGGGCTTTATTTCTAGTACACGAATATGTTGGAAGAACGTTGATGGCAGCCTTATCAAAATATGGCAGAAATCAACGAATTTACTGAATATAGGAGTGAGTCATTTTGGTTAATGCGAGACTGAAATATTCGATGTTTATAGAAGTTGGCTCAAAATCATTTGCAGTAGCATGGGTGCATCGAACCGTTGTGTTCTCTTAAATCCTCATCTTCCTCATTCCTAATTACCCCCCATATTCCTGTTCTTGTAGATACCTCACAGAACAACACTTTTTGATTAATATCTATGATAATTTATGCTCTCCAGTTTCAGTAATTCTTCTTCTATCTGCGGCGCTTTCGGGATCGAGCTGACAATTGTTTCAATGTGCTAATGTGGTATAATAACTTTAAGTGATAAACCTTCATACGTATTTCCACTTCGTAGCTGATTGCTTGATTTCTTGCTGTATATAGCAGTCACACCACACTGCAGTGACGAGACTTTATTGCCATATTTTTGTTGCCTTTTTATGCTAATTTTTCGTGTTCAAACGTTAACATCTGCAGATAATAGTGTTATGGAGGTCAGACATCACAGGTTGGTCTTATTCTCAATTGGTCAGTTCAATAAATCATATTTCGCGGTTCAGAGAATGAATAAACAATCTATATGACTTCAAACGTGTGGGGAGGTCTGAAAGTTAAATCAAACAAAAGACATTTATTTTATGTCTTTATGGTAAATGTTCTAGTAATGCGAGTGGCGGAAGTACACTACTAAAAAACAAATACATCACCTGTCTTTATGTGTAGTTTTTCCCTAATCAAGTATTGATTAAAGAGTTTTATCCTTCAAAAGGATCTACTTGTTGACGATTGTTTGAATAACTAAATCTTGCGAAAATAAATGCAATAACTGAAAATAATTTACCAAAGAGTACAGTCACACGTTTACTTGTGAAATCAGATTTATTGATCAATGATTCACTTTCTGTTCATAAACATAAAATAATGACAAAAACTTCAAACAAAACTGGAATCGATGTTGAGGTCATTTTTTTGATTAGTATACATAGGCTGTTCAACAATAGGTTTGCAAACTCCTCTCAGCTATACTTTCTATTTTTATTTTTGATATTATTACTTGTTATCTTATCTCAGAATACTGTTGTCAACAATGTTTTCAAATATAATTTACCCTACTGAAGAAGTCAACTTGCCTTACTTTCAGAAAATTCCCATTGAACATTTTCCGTAAATCAAAAGCAGTATGGGACAGAAGGAGCGCATTCGGTGAACGATCATCGTTTTCAACTAGAAAATGATATAAAACAACGAGAGTGACTGATCACTGAGGAAGCAGTAACCATACATGTTTATAATTGGACGTTGGGCAGATTTAAATGTTTGAGTGGCTTGCATATAATTATGGATCACTCAAAGTCTATAAATAAGCTCTAGTTGTGTGCTTGAAGACTCTATACTTTCTGGTTGTCTATGTACTACTTTACAAGGCCTATTACTGAGACTGAAAAGTATGGTACTAATATTAAGGCTGCGAAATCAAGTAACGTTGATTTAAGACGTAACGTGGAATCGTTTAAAGAATCTCAAAATGTTAAAAGAAGCTAAAGTGATGTTGAAGAGACAGGGGACAACAGCTGACGCGTTAAAAATTACCTGAAAACTTATTGAAGAACTAAAAGTGAAAAGTTAATACAGCCACGTGCGCAGCTGAAATCACGTTCAGAAGACGACTGTGTTGTCCCAAGACCGAAGACTCGATGGTGGTCGCTGTAGAGAAGTGCGTTGTTCACAATAGTCGGCTATGTCATGTATATGTCATGTATAAAGCACAAGTAGAAGACGAGACGATAATTGAATCCGGATCAGATCTGCACATATTTTTGGCCCAAGATCGCCCATCAACGGTTTCAGATCGACAATTTGTTAACCTGCTAGATTGGAGCAAAGTACAGGCTGCATTACGAGAAGAAGCTCAACAAAAGCTGATCTCTTG
>CALYCR020000057.1:0-20561 GCA_944470395.2 Schistosoma turkestanicum | reverse complement strand
TAATCGAATTCTTTTAAATCTACTAGTGTGCTTTGTAAACTGATGCTCTCGATGTGTAAACTACAACGTTGGATCATTGCGATAGAAATTCGAGAGTTGAGATTGCACAGTGAGAATAATGCGTATTTTTGCAGGCAGTTCATTGAAACATTTGTCTAGCATTCAGTTTGTATGCAGTTTGACATCTTGTGGTATATGGTAGAAAGATGTATGAGGCATAAATGGAGAAACAGTAATTTGGGACGAAACCGAACCGGTACAGCCTAACGTTAAGATAATGGACAGAATATAGTCCATGAAGTAGTGCAGCATTCCAAAAGAATCAGATATTGAGAGTAGCATAGAATGAAAACTGGATACTGCACTTCTCCTGATGAAGTTGTTCTTTTGGTGTCCTCGGTGTGAGCGTGTATCGTTCACACTTATTCACACTCAGTTTACTTTGTTTCCATTTGATTAGAATAGATAGTTGAAATTAGGTCATGGGAAAACTGCAAAACGATTAGTGAACAGAAGAGTTCATGAGATTTACACACTGGTTCACTGTTAGTCGGATACTGTGAAGCCGGATCGCAAGGCTTCTCTTCTGAAAATATACATGATGCACACGTTTGTAGTGATTTCTGTATATCTGGTTCATGTGAATTCAAACAAGTTGAAGGTGACGAACACGAAACGTAGACTTGATAAGCATGGAAAACTAACATCAATATCATTGATCAGGTACATCTCGCGAAAACCTGATGAGTGTTAGGCCGATAAAATATAGTGCCACGCAGAAATGTGTGCAATGATGTTGTCCTGCCACCGTCATGATTGCTGCTCAGATACACCAAGCTCACTGGTTTTGTGATGTGAGTCGCTTTCATGTTAAATGTTACGTTTGATTGCTGTTTCAGTCTGAGCTTTGTTGTTTGTACTCATTAGTTGAACACAGTGTCTCTGATAGATACCTGTTGCAAGCAACCCGAACAACTTCAGCTTCTGTATATTCGACGAAATGTCAACGCAGCGTATCAAACCGGTATACGTTAACTCAGGGCATAAACTGTTAGATATGAGTAAGGTATTATTTAGTTTGCAGATGTGAGGGACAGGCAGCAGACGGAAGTATTGATGGAAAATTGAGTGAAGTTCAAAGAGGTCACGGACGAACATAGCAACTGAGTGAGCTGGTACAGAGCATCAGTCTTGTAATCGAATTCTTTTAAATCTACTAGTGTGCTTTGTAAACTGATGCTCTCGATGTGTAAACTACAACGTTGGATCATTGCGATAGAAATTCGAGAGTTGAGATTGCACAGTGAGAATAATGCGTATTTTTGCAGGCAGTTCATTGAAACATTTGTCTAGCATTCAGTTTGTATGCAGTTTGACATCTTGTGGTATATGGTAGAAAGATGTATGAGGCATAAATGGAGAAACAGTAATTTGGGACGAAACCGAACCGGTACAGCCTAACGTTAAGATAATGGACAGAATATAGTCCATGAAGTAGTGCAGCATTCCAAAAGAATCAGATATTGAGAGTAGCATAGAATGAAAACTGGATACTGCACTTCTCCTGATGAAGTTGTTCTTTTGGTGTCCTCGGTGTGAGCGTGTATCGTTCACACTTATTCACACTCAGTTTACTTTGTTTCCATTTGATTAGAATAGATAGTTGAAATTAGGTCATGGGAAAACTGCAAAACGATTAGTGAACAGAAGAGTTCATGAGATTTACACACTGGTTCACTGTTAGTCGGATACTGTGAAGCCGGATCGCAAGGCTTCTCTTCTGAAAATATACATGATGCACACGTTTGTAGTGATTTCTGTATATCTGGTTCATGTGAATTCAAACAAGTTGAAGGTGACGAACACGAAACGTAGACTTGATAAGCATGGAAAACTAACATCAATATCATTGATCAGGTACATCTCGCGAAAACCTGATGAGTGTTAGGCCGATAAAATATAGTGCCACGCAGAAATGTGTGCAATGATGTTGTCCTGCCACCGTCATGATTGCTGCTCAGATACACCAAGCTCACTGGTTTTGTGATGTGAGTCGCTTTCATGTTAAATGTTACGTTTGATTGCTGTTTCAGTCTGAGCTTTGTTGTTTGTACTCATTAGTTGAACACAGTGTCTCTGATAGATACCTGTTGCAAGCAACCCGAACAACTTCAGCTTCTGTATATTCGACGAAATGTCAACGCAGCGTATCAAACCGGTATACGTTAACTCAGGGCATAAACTGTTAGATATGAGTAAGGTATTATTTAGTTTGCAGATGTGAGGGACAGGCAGCAGACGGAAGTATTGATGGAAAAATGAGTGAAGTTCAAAGAGGTCACGGACGAACATAGCAACTGAGTGAGCTGGTACAGAGCATCAGTCTTGTAATCGAATTCTTTTAAATCTACTAGTGTGCTTTGTAAACTGATGCTCTCGATGTGTAAACTACAACGTTGGATCATTGCGATAGAAATTCGAGAGTTGAGATTGCACAGTGAGAATAATGCGTATTTTTGCAGGCAGTTCATTGAAACATTTGTCTAGCATTCAGTTTGTATGCAGTTTGACATCTTGTGGTATATGGTAGAAAGATGTATGAGGCATAAATGGAGAAACAGTAATTTGGGACGAAACCGAACCGGTACAGCCTAACGTTAAGATAATGGACAGAATATAGTCCATGAAGTAGTGCAGCATTCCAAAAGAATCAGATATTGAGAGTAGCATAGAATGAAAACTGGATACTGCACTTCTCCTGATGAAGTTGTTCTTTTGGTGTCCTCGGTGTGAGCGTGTATCGTTCACACTTATTCACACTCAGTTTACTTTGTTTCCATTTGATTAGAATAGATAGTTGAAATTAGGTCATGGGAAAACTGCAAAACGATTAGTGAACAGAAGAGTTCATGAGATTTACACACTGGTTCACTGTTAGTCGGATACTGTGAAGCCGGATCGCAAGGCTTCTCTTCTGAAAATATACATGATGCACACGTTTGTAGTGATTTCTGTATATCTGGTTCATGTGAATTCAAACAAGTTGAAGGTGACGAACACGAAACGTAGACTTGATAAGCATGGAAAACTAACATCAATATCATTGATCAGGTACATCTCGCGAAAACCTGATGAGTGTTAGGCCGATAAAATATAGTGCCACGCAGAAATGTGTGCAATGATGTTGTCCTGCCACCGTCATGATTGCTGCTCAGATACACCAAGCTCACTGGTTTTGTGATGTGAGTCGCTTTCATGTTAAATGTTACGTTTGATTGCTGTTTCAGTCTGAGCTTTGTTGTTTGTACTCATTAGTTGAACACAGTGTCTCTGATAGATACCTGTTGCAAGCAACCCGAACAACTTCAGCTTCTGTATATTCGACGAAATGTCAACGCAGCGTATCAAACCGGTATACGTTAACTCAGGGCATAAACTGTTAGATATGAGTAAGGTATTATTTAGTTTGCAGATGTGAGGGACAGGCAGCGGACGGAAGTATTGATGGAAAATTGAGTGAAGTTCAAAGAGGTCACGGACGAACATAGCAACTGAGTGAGCTGGTACAGAGCATCAGTCTTGTAATCGAATTCTTTTAAATCTACTAGTGTGCTTTGTAAACTGATGCTCTCGATGTGTAAACTACAACGTTGGATCATTGCGATAGAAATTCGAGAGTTGAGATTGCACAGTGAGAATAATGCGTATTTTTGCAGGCAGTTCATTGAAACATTTGTCTAGCATTCAGTTTGTATGCAGTTTGACATCTTGTGGTATATGGTAGAAAGATGTATGAGGCATAAATGGAGAAACAGTAATTTGGGACGAAACCGAACCGGTACAGCCTAACGTTAAGATAATGGACAGAATATAGTCCATGAAGTAGTGCAGCATTCCAAAAGAATCAGATATTGAGAGTAGCATAGAATGAAAACTGGATACTGCACTTCTCCTGATGAAGTTGTTCTTTTGGTGTCCTCGGTGTGAGCGTGTATCGTTCACACTTATTCACACTCAGTTTACTTTGTTTCCATTTGATTAGAATAGATAGTTGAAATTAGGTCATGGGAAAACTGCAAAACGATTAGTGAACAGAAGAGTTCATGAGATTTACACACTGGTTCACTGTTAGTCGGATACTGTGAAGCCGGATCGCAAGGCTTCTCTTCTGAAAATATACATGATGCACACGTTTGTAGTGATTTCTGTATATCTGGTTCATGTGAATTCAAACAAGTTGAAGGTGACGAACACGAAACGTAGACTTGATAAGCATGGAAAACTAACATCAATATCATTGATCAGGTACATCTCGCGAAAACCTGATGTCAGTCTTGTAATCGAATTCTTTTAAATCTACTAGTGTGCTTTGTAAACTGATGCTCTCGATGTGTAAACTACAACGTTGGATCATTGCGATAGAAATTCGAGAGTTGAGATTGCACAGTGAGAATAATGCGTATTTTTGCAGGCAGTTCATTGAAACATTTGTCTAGCATTCAGTTTGTATGCAGTTTGACATCTTGTGGTATATGGTAGAAAGATGTATGAGGCATAAATGGAGAAACAGTAATTTGGGACGAAACCGAACCGGTACAGCCTAACGTTAAGATAATGGACAGAATATAGTCCATGAAGTAGTGCAGCATTCCAAAAGAATCAGATATTGAGAGTAGCATAGAATGAAAACTGGATACTGCACTTCTCCTGATGAAGTTGTTCTTTTGGTGTCCTCGGTGTGAGCGTGTATCGTTCACACTTATTCACACTCAGTTTACTTTGTTTCCATTTGATTAGAATAGATAGTTGAAATTAGGTCATGGGAAAACTGCAAAAACGATTAGTGAACAGAAGAGTTCATGAGATTTACACACTGGTTCACTGTTAGTCGGATACTGTGAAGCCGGATCGCAAGGCTTCTCTTCTGAAAATATACATGATGCACACGTTTGTAGTGATTTCTGTATATCTGGTTCATGTGAATTCAAACAAGTTGAAGGTGACGAACACGAAACGTAGACTTGATAAGCATGGAAAACTAACATCAATATCATTGATCAGGTACATCTCGCGAAAACCTGATGAGTGTTAGGCCGATAAAATATAGTGCCACGCAGAAATGTGTGCAATGATGTTGTCCTGCCACCGTCATGATTGCAGCTCAGATACACCAAGCTCACTGGTTTTGTGATGTGAGTCGCTTTCATGTTAAATGTTACGTTTGATTGCTGTTTCAGTCTGAGCTTTGTTGTTTGTACTCATTAGTTGAACACAGTGTCTCTGATAGATACCTGTTGCAAGCAACCCGAACAACTTCAGCTTCTGTATATTCGACGAAATGTCAACGCAGCGTATCAAACCGGTATACGTTAACTCAGGGCATAAACTGTTAGATATGAGTAAGGTATTATTTAGTTTGCAGATGTGAGGGACAGGCAGCAGACGGAAGTATTGATGGAAAATTGAGTGAAGTTCAAAGAGGTCACGGACGAACATAGCAACTGAGTGAGCTGGTACAGAGCATCAGTCTTGTAATCGAATTCTTTTAAATCTACTAGTGTGCTTTGTAAACTGATGCTCTCGATGTGTAAACTACAACGTTGGATCATTGCGATAGAAATTCGAGAGTTGAGATTGCACAGTGAGAATAATGCGTATTTTTGCAGGCAGTTCATTGAAACATTTGTCTAGCATTCAGTTTGTATGCAGTTTGACATCTTGTGGTATATGGTAGAAAGATGTATGAGGCATAAATGGAGAAACAGTAATTTGGGACGAAACCGAACCGGTACAGCCTAACGTTAAGATAATGGACAGAATATAGTCCATGAAGTAGTGCAGCATTCCAAAAGAATCAGATATTGAGAGTAGCATAGAATGAAAACTGGATACTGCACTTCTCCTGATGAAGTTGTTCTTTTGGTGTCCTCGGTGTGAGCGTGTATCGTTCACACTTATTCACACTCAGTTTACTTTGTTTCCATTTGATTAGAATAGATAGTTGAAATTAGGTCATGGGAAAACTGCAAAACGATTAGTGAACAGAAGAGTTCATGAGATTTACACACTGGTTCACTGTTAGTCGGATACTGTGAAGCCGGATCGCAAGGCTTCTCTTCTGAAAATATACATGATGCACACGTTTGTAGTGATTTCTGTATATCTGGTTCATGTGAATTCAAACAAGTTGAAGGTGACGAACACGAAACGTAGACTTGATAAGCATGGAAAACTAACATCAATATCATTGATCAGGTACATCTCGCGAAAACCTGATGAGTGTTAGGCCGATAAAATATAGTGCCACGCAGAAATGTGTGCAATGATGTTGTCCTGCCACCGTCATGATTGCTGCTCAGATACACCAAGCTCACTGGTTTTGTGATGTGAGTCGCTTTCATGTTAAATGTTACGTTTGATTGCTGTTTCAGTCTGAGCTTTGTTGTTTGTACTCATTAGTTGAACACAGTGTCTCTGATAGATACCTGTTGCAAGCAACCCGAACAACTTCAGCTTCTGTATATTCGACGAAATGTCAACGCAGCGTATCAAACCGGTATACGTTAACTCAGGGCATAAACTGTTAGATATGAGTAAGGTATTATTTAGTTTGCAGATGTGAGGGACAGGCAGCAGACGGAAGTATTGATGGAAAATTGAGTGAAGTTCAAAGAGGTCACGGACGAACATAGCAACTGAGTGAGCTGGTACAGAGCATCAGTCTTGTAATCGAATTCTTTTAAATCTACTAGTGTGCTTTGTAAACTGATGCTCTCGATGTGTAAACTACAACGTTGGATCATTGCGATAGAAATTCGAGAGTTGAGATTGCACAGTGAGAATAATGCGTATTTTTGCAGGCAGTTCATTGAAACATTTGTCTAGCATTCAGTTTGTATGCAGTTTGACATCTTGTGGTATATGGTAGAAAGATGTATGAGGCATAAATGGAGAAACAGTAATTTGGGACGAAACCGAACCGGTACAGCCTAACGTTAAGATAATGGACAGAATATAGTCCATGAAGTAGTGCAGCATTCCAAAAGAATCAGATATTGAGAGTAGCATAGAATGAAAACTGGATACTGCACTTCTCCTGATGAAGTTGTTCTTTTGGTGTCCTCGGTGTGAGCGTGTATCGTTCACACTTATTCACACTCAGTTTACTTTGTTTCCATTTGATTAGAATAGATAGTTGAAATTAGGTCATGGGAAAACTGCAAAACGATTAGTGAACAGAAGAGTTCATGAGATTTACACACTGGTTCACTGTTAGTCGGATACTGTGAAGCCGGATCGCAAGGCTTCTCTTCTGAAAATATACATGATGCACACGTTTGTAGTGATTTCTGTATATCTGGTTCATGTGAATTCAAACAAGTTGAAGGTGACGAACACGAAACGTAGACTTGATAAGCATGGAAAACTAACATCAATATCATTGATCAGGTACATCTCGCGAAAACCTGATGAGTGTTAGGCCGATAAAATATAGTGCCACGCAGAAATGTGTGCAATGATGTTGTCCTGCCACCGTCATGATTACTGCTCAGATACACCAAGCTCACTGGTTTTGTGATGTGAGTCGCTTTCATGTTAAATGTTACGTTTGATTGCTGTTTCAGTCTGAGCTTTGTTGTTTGTACTCATTAGTTGAACACAGTGTCTCTGATAGATACCTGTTGCAAGCAACCCGAACAACTTCAGCTTCTGTATATTCGACGAAATGTCAACGCAGCGTATCAAACCGGTATACGTTAACTCAGGGCATAAACTGTTAGATATGAGTAAGGTATTATTTAGTTTGCAGATGTGAGGGACAGGCAGCGGACGGAAGTATTGATGGAAAAATGAGTGAAGTTCAAAGAGGTCACGGACGAACATAGCAACTGAGTGAGCTGGTACAGAGCATCAGTCTTGTAATCGAATTCTTTTAAATCTACTAGTGTGCTTTGTAAACTGATGCTCTCGATGTGTAAACTACAACGTTGGATCATTGCGATAGAAATTCGAGAGTTGAGATTGCACAGTGAGAATAATGCGTATTTTTGCAGGCAGTTCATTGAAACATTTGTCTAGCATTCAGTTTGTATGCAGTTTGACATCTTGTGGTATATGGTAGAAAGATGTATGAGGCATAAATGGAGAAACAGTAATTTGGGACGAAACCGAACCGGTACAGCCTAACGTTAAGATAATGGACAGAATATAGTCCATGAAGTAGTGCAGCATTCCAAAAGAATCAGATATTGAGAGTAGCATAGAATGAAAACTGGATACTGCACTTCTCCTGATGAAGTTGTTCTTTTGGTGTCCTCGGTGTGAGCGTGTATCGTTCACACTTATTCACACTCAGTTTACTTTGTTTCCATTTGATTAGAATAGATAGTTGAAATTAGGTCATGGGAAAACTGCAAAACGATTAGTGAACAGAAGAGTTCATGAGATTTACACACTGGTTCACTGTTAGTCGGATACTGTGAAGCCGGATCGCAAGGCTTCTCTTCTGAAAATATACATGATGCACACGTTTGTAGTGATTTCTGTATATCTGGTTCATGTGAATTCAAACAAGTTGAAGGTGACGAACACGAAACGTAGACTTGATAAGCATGGAAAACTAACATCAATATCATTGATCAGGTACATCTCGCGAAAACCTGATGAGTGTTAGGCCGATAAAATATAGTGCCACGCAGAAATGTGTGCAATGATGTTGTCCTGCCACCGTCATGATTACTGCTCAGATACACCAAGCTCACTGGTTTTGTGATGTGAGTCGCTTTCATGTTAAATGTTACGTTTGATTGCTGTTTCAGTCTGAGCTTTGTTGTTTGTACTCATTAGTTGAACACAGTGTCTCTGATAGATACCTGTTGCAAGCAACCCGAACAACTTCAGCTTCTGTATATTCGACGAAATGTCAACGCAGCGTATCAAACCGGTATACGTTAACTCAGGGCATAAACTGTTAGATATGAGTAAGGTATTATTTAGTTTGCAGATGTGAGGGACAGGCAGCGGACGGAAGTATTGATGGAAAAATGAGTGAAGTTCAAAGAGGTCACGGACGAACATAGCAACTGAGTGAGCTGGTACAGAGCATCAGTCTTGTAATCGAATTCTTTTAAATCTACTAGTGTGCTTTGTAAACTGATGCTCTCGATGTGTAAACTACAACGTTGGATCATTGCGATAGAAATTCGAGAGTTGAGATTGCACAGTGAGAATAATGCGTATTTTTGCACGCTGTTCATTGAAACATTTATCTAGCATTCAGTTTGTATGCAGTTCGACATCTTGTGGTATATGGTAGAAAGATGTATGAGGCATAAATGGAGAAACAGTAATTTGGGACGAAACCGAACCGGTACAGCCTAACGTTAAGATAATGGACAGAATATAGTCCATGAAGTAGTGCAGCATTCCAAAAGAATCAGATATTGAGAGTAGCATAGAATGAAAACTGGATACTGCACTTCTCCTGATGAAGTTGTTCTTTTGGTGTCCTCGGTGTGAGCGTGTATCGTTCACACTTATTCACACTCAGTTTACTTTGTTTCCATTTGATTAGAATAGATAGTTGAAATTAGGTCATGGGAAAACTGCAAAACGATTAGTGAACAGAAGAGTTCATGAGATTTACACACTGGTTCACTGTTAGTCGGATACTGTGAAGCCGGATCGCAAGGCTTCTCTTCTGAAAATATACATGATGCACACGTTTGTAGTGATTTCTGTATATCTGGTTCATGTGAATTCAAACAAGTTGAAGGTGACGAACACGAAACGTAGACTTGATAAGCATGGAAAACTAACATCAATATCATTGATCAGGTACATCTCGCGAAAACCTGATGAGTGTTAGGCCGATAAAATATAGTGCCACGCAGAAATGTGTGCAATGATGTTGTCCTGCCACCGTCATGATTACTGCTCAGATACACCAAGCTCACTGGTTTTGTGATGTGAGTCGCTTTCATGTTAAATGTTACGTTTGATTGCTGTTTCAGTCTGAGCTTTGTTGTTTGTACTCATTAGTTGAACACAGTGTCTCTGATAGATACCTGTTGCAAGCAACCCGAACAACTTCAGCTTCTGTATATTCGACGAAATGTCAACGCAGCGTATCAAACCGGTATACGTTAACTCAGGGCATAAACTGTTAGATATGAGTAAGGTATTATTTAGTTTGCAGATGTGAGGGACAGGCAGCAGACGGAAGTATTGATGGAAAATTGAGTGAAGTTCAAAGAGGTCACGGACGAACATAGCAACTGAGTGAGCTGGTACAGAGCATCAGTCTTGTAATCGAATTCTTTTAAATCTACTAGTGTGCTTTGTAAACTGATGCTCTCGATGTGTAAACTACAACGTTGGATCATTGCGATAGAAATTCGAGAGTTGAGATTGCACAGTGAGAATAATGCGTATTTTTGCACGCTGTTCATTGAAACATTTATCTAGCATTCAGTTTGTATGCAGTTCGACATCTTGTGGTATATGGTAGAAAGATGTATGAGGCATAAATGGAGAAACAGTAATTTGGGACGAAACCGAACCGGTACAGCCTAACGTTAAGATAATGGACAGAATATAGTCCATGAAGTAGTGCAGCATTCCAAAAGAATCAGATATTGAGAGTAGCATAGAATGAAAACTGGATACTGCACTTCTCCTGATGAAGTTGTTCTTTTGGTGTCCTCGGTGTGAGCGTGTATCGTTCACACTTATTCACACTCAGTTTACTTTGTTTCCATTTGATTAGAATAGATAGTTGAAATTAGGTCATGGGAAAACTGCAAAACGATTAGTGAACAGAAGAGTTCATGAGATTTACACACTGGTTCACTGTTAGTCGGATACTGTGAAGCCGGATCGCAAGGCTTCTCTTCTGAAAATATACATGATGCACACGTTTGTAGTGATTTCTGTATATCTGGTTCATGTGAATTCAAACAAGTTGAAGGTGACGAACACGAAACGTAGACTTGATAAGCATGGAAAACTAACATCAATATCATTGATCAGGTACATCTCGCGAAAACCTGATGAGTGTTAGGCCGATAAAATATAGTGCCACGCAGAAATGTGTGCAATGATGTTGTCCTGCCACCGTCATGATTGCAGCTCAGATACACCAAGCTCACTGGTTTTGTGATGTGAGTCGCTTTCATGTTAAATGTTACGTTTGATTGCTGTTTCAGTCTGAGCTTTGTTGTTTGTACTCATTAGTTGAACACAGTGTCTCTGATAGATACCTGTTGCAAGCAACCCGAACAACTTCAGCTTCTGTATATTCGACGAAATGTCAACGCAGCGTATCAAACCGGTATACGTTAACTCAGGGCATAAACTGTTAGATATGAGTAAGGTATTATTTAGTTTGCAGATGTGAGGGACAGGCAGCAGACGGAAGTATTGATGGAAAAATGAGTGAAGTTCAAAGAGGTCACGGACGAACATAGCAACTGAGTGAGCTGGTACAGAGCATCAGTCTTGTAATCGAATTCTTTTAAATCTACTAGTGTGCTTTGTAAACTGATGCTCTCGATGTGTAAACTACAACGTTGGATCATTGCGATAGAAATTCGAGAGTTGAGATTGCACAGTGAGAATAATGCGTATTTTTGCACGCTGTTCATTGAAACATTTGTCTAGCATTCAGTTTGTATGCAGTTCGACATCTTGTGGTATATGGTAGAAAGATGTATGAGGCATAAATGGAGAAACAGTAATTTGGGACGAAACCGAACCGGTACAGCCTAACGTTGAGCTAATGGACAGAATATAGTCCATGAAGTAGTGCAGCATTCCAAAAGAATCAGATATTGAGAGTAGCATAGAATGAAAACTGGATACTGCACTTCTCCTGATGAAGTTGTTCTTTTGGTGTCCTCGGTGTGAGCGTGTATCGTTCACACTTATTCACACTCAGTTTACTTTGTTTCCATTTGATTAGAATAGATAGTTGAAATTAGGTCATGGGAAAACTGCAAAACGATTAGTGAACAGAAGAGTTCATGAGATTTTCACACTGGTTCACTGTTAGTCGGATACTGTGAAGCCGGATCGCAAGGCTTCTCTTCTGAAAATATACATGATGCACACGTTTGTAGTGATTTCTGTATATCTGGTTCATGTGAATTCAAACAAGTTGAAGGTGACGAACACGAAACGTAGACTTGATAAGCATGGAAAACTAACATCAATATCATTGATCAGGTACATCTCGCGAAAACCTGATGAGTGTTAGGCCGATAAAATATAGTGCCACGCAGAAATGTGTGCAATGATGTTGTCCTGCCACCGTCATGATTGCTGCTCAGATACACCAAGCTCACTGGTTTTGTGATGTGAGTCGCTTTCATGTTAAATGTTACGTTTGATTGCTGTTTCAGTCTGAGCTTTGTTGTTTGTACTCATTAGTTGAACACAGTGTCTCTGATAGATACCTGTTGCAAGCAACCCGAACAACTTCAGCTTCTGTATATTCGACGAAATGTCAACGCAGCGTATCAAACCGGTATACGTTAACTCAGGGCATAAACTGTTAGATATGAGTAAGGTATTATTTAGTTTGCAGATGTGAGGGACAGGCAGCGGACGGAAGTATTGATGGAAAAATGAGTGAAGTTCAAAGAGGTCACGGACGAACATAGCAACTGAGTGAGCTGGTACAGAGCATCAGTCTTGTAATCGAATTCTTTTAAATCTACTAGTGTGCTTTGTAAACTGATGCTCTCGATGTGTAAACTACAACGTTGGATCATTGCGATAGAAATTCGAGAGTTGAGATTGCACAGTGAGAATAATGCGTATTTTTGCAGGCAGTTCATTGAAACATTTGTCTAGCATTCAGTTTGTATGCAGTTCGACATCTTGTGGTATATGGTAGAAAGATGTATGAGGCATAAATGGAGAAACAGTAATTTGGGACGAAACCGAACCGGTACAGCCTAACGTTGAGCTAATGGACAGAATATAGTCCATGAAGTAGTGCAGCATTCCAAAAGAATCAGATATTGAGAGTAGCATAGAATGAAAACTGGATACTGCACTTCTCCTGATGAAGTTGTTCTTTTGGTGTCCTCGGTGTGAGCGTGTATCGTTCACACTTATTCACACTCAGTTTACTTTGTTTCCATTTGATTAGAATAGATAGTTGAAATTAGGTCATGGGAAAACTGCAAAACGATTAGTGAACAGAAGAGTTCATGAGATTTACACACTGGTTCACTGTTAGTCGGATACTGTGAAGCCGGATCGCAAGGCTTCTCTTCTGAAAATATACATGATGCACACGTTTGTAGTGATTTCTGTATATCTGGTTCATGTGAATTCAAACAAGTTGAAGGTGACGAACACGAAACGTAGACTTGATAAGCATGGAAAACTAACATCAATATCATTGATCAGGTACATCTCGCGAAAACCTGATGAGTGTTAGGCCGATAAAATATAGTGCCACGCAGAAATGTGTGCAATGATGTTGTCCTGCCACCGTCATGATTGCTGCTCAGATACACCAAGCTCACTGGTTTTGTGATGTGAGTCGCTTTCATGTTAAATGTTACGTTTGATTGCTGTTTCAGTCTGAGCTTTGTTGTTTGTACTCATTAGTTGAACACAGTGTCTCTGATAGATACCTGTTGCAAGCAACCCGGACAACTTCAGCTTCTGTATATTCGACGAAATGTCAACGCAGCGTATCAAACCGGTATACGTTAACTCAGGGCATAAACTGTTAGATATGAGTAAGGTATTATTTAGTTTGCAGATGTGAGGGACAGGCAGCGGACGGAAGTATTGATGGAAAAATGAGTGAAGTTCAAAGAGGTCACGGACGAACATAGCAACTGAGTGAGCTGGTACAGATTCCCAATCGTTAAATTGAATTCTTTTGAATTTCGTCATTCATAATGTCTCCGGTTATACATATTTCTTTTCGGGTTTTTATCTGACTGACTCTTCATTAATTTATTTGGTTTTTAATAATCCTTTTATTTGTTGTTTTCATAGGTTTATTTTCATTATTTCTATATCTTGTACGTATATTTTATTTTCCAGGTTTCCTCCTGAACTTTATTTGTGTTGTTTCAAATCGATATAATATATCGCTGTAGCTATGTTTGTAGTTGATTCTCTAGGAGCAACTGACTAAATGCACTTTTTCTTCCAATTACGGATCCTCTTTTGGTGATTAGAAACTCGAATTAGTATTATTGTTTTGGTAATTGTCGCGTGTTAACCTTCACCTTTATTTTTCAAATTGGGCTGCGAGTGTATTATATTTACGTACAATTATTATCATCTTTTATAATATTATTTTTATTCATATTACTATTAAAACTCTTATGATTATTATTGTGCATACATGTTATTGCATACAGTGTTGCATACTGAATGTATGCAAAATGTTTTAGTACATATTTTATGAATTTGTGTAGATGAGAGATTTTGTAATATAAGAAAATGTTAGAAGTACACATTATTTAATGAGAAATGTTGTTGTACTTTACATAGTCACAAGTGAAACTAATGAAATGCATTGAAATGAACTGAAATGTAGAAAGAGGTTGATGTTTCGGATGATAGTGTGTTTCATTCAGTCATACATTGGAACGGGAACAGTGACTTGCATACACTAACACTTGGTGTAAGAACCTGTTCTGATTTACTTAGATAAGCTGTTTGCAGACACGATGTATAAAGCTTGACTTGAAGCAATCACTGTTTGTTTGTAATAATTTTGGTCAATTGAATGATTGAGAGGAGTGATAGTTTATTGAAGCTGTGCTCAGATCTCAACTGTTTGCTGCCGAATGTCTCTTATGTAGAATAATATGTGTTCAGAACTCGCTGACTTTTCATTGTTTCTTCATTGCCATTGGCTTTTGATCGATTCTCCTGATAAATTAAACTCTTGCACAAACGGAACACATTGAATTGATTCGTCAAGATGACAAGTAGAAAACACTATATTCCAATCATCCTAATTGTAATATCATTGGAACTTTTATCAATCAACGCAATGCTCAGCGTCAAGATTATGCATTCCATGAAGTCGGTTGTGCAGATTGAGTAGCATAAATCAGAACTAAGAAACATTGTCATTTATGTGACAATTGACTGAAAGTTTTCACCCGAATAATCCTACAAATTTAGCACAGTTTAATCATAGTTATTATTATTATTATTATTATTATCATTATTATTATTAATATTAGTAATTTCTACAATATTATTTTTATTCATATTACTACCATTACACCTATGATTATTATTTTGCATACATATTATAGCATACAATGTTGCATAGTGAACTGGTTTACTGGCGGCAATGGCTTTTTATGCCACGTATGCAAAATGTTTTAGTACATATTTTATGAATTTGTGTAGATGAGAGATTTTGTAATATAAGAAAATGTTAGAAGTACACATTATTTAATGAGAAATGTTGTTGTACTTTACATAGTCACAAGTGAAACTAATGAAATGCATTGAAATGAACTGAAATGTAGAAAGAGGTTGATGTTTCGGATGATAGTGTGTTTCATTCAGTCATACATTGGAACGGGAACAGTGACTTGCATACACTAACACTTGGTGTAAGAACCTGTTCTGATTTACTTAGATAAGCTGTTTGCAGACACGATGTATAAAGCTTGACTTGAAGCAATCACTGTTTGTTTGTAATAATTTTGGTCAATTGAATGATTGAGAGGAGTGATAGTTTATTGAAGCTGTGCTGAGATCTCAACTGTTTGCTGCCGAATGTCTCTTATGTAGAATAATATGTGTTCAGAACTCGCTGACTTTTGATTGTTTCTTCATTGCCATTGGCTTTTGATCGATTCTCCTGATAAATTAAACTCTTGCACAAACGGAACACATTGAATTGATTCGTCAAGATGACAAGTAGAAAACACTATATTCCAATCATCCTAATTGTAATATCATTGGAACTTTTATCAATCAACGCAATGCTCAGCGTCAAGATTATGCATTCCATGAAGTCGGTTGTGCAGATTGAGTAGCATAAATCAGAACTAAGAAACATTGTCATTTATGTGACAATTGACTGAAAGTTTTCACCCGAATAATCCTACAAATTTAGCACAGTTTAATCATAGTTATTATAATTATTATTATTATTATTATCATTATTATTATTAATATTAGTAATTTCTACAATATTATTTTTATTCATATTACTACCATTACACCTATGATTATTATTTTGCATACATATTATAGCATACAATGTTGCATAGTGAACTGGTTTACTGGCGGCAATGGCTTTTTATGCCACGTATGCAAAATGTTTTAGTACATATTTTATGAATTTGTGTAGATGAGAGATTTTGTAATATAAGAAAATGTTAGAAGTACACATTATTTAATGAGAAATGTTGTTGTACTTTACATAGTCACAAGTGAAACTAATGAAATGCATTGAAATGAACTGAAATGTAGAAAGAGGTTGATGTTTCGGATGATAGTGTGTTTCATTCAGTCATACATTGGAACGGGAACAGTGACTTGCATACACTAACACTTGGTGTAAGAACCTGTTCTGATTTACTTAGATAAGCTGTTTGCAGACACGATGTATAAAGCTTGACTTGAAGCAATCACTGTTTGTTTGTAATAATTTTGGTCAATTGAATGATTGAGAGGAGTGATAGTTTATTGAAGCTGTGCTGAGATCTCAACTGTTTGCTGCCGAATGTCTCTTATGTAGAATAATATGTGTTCAGAACTCGCTGACTTTTGATTGTTTCTTCATTGCCATTGGCTTTTGATCGATTCTCCTGATAAATTAAACTCTTGCACAAACGGAACACATTGAATTGATTCGTCAAGATGACAAGTAGAAAACACTATATTCCAATCATCCTAATTGTAATATCATTGGAACTTTTATCAATCAACGCAATGCTCAGCGTCAAGATTATGCATTCCATGAAGTCGGTTGTGCAGATTGAGTAGCATAAATCAGAACTAAGAAACATTGTCATTTATGTGACAATTGACTGAAAGTTTTCACCCGAATAATCCTACAAATTTAGCACAGTTTAATCATAGTTATTATAATTATTATTATTATTATTATTATCATTATTATTAATATTAGTAATTTCTACAATATTATTTTTATTCATATTACTACCATTACACCTATGATTATTATTTTGCATACATATTATAGCATACAATGTTGCATAGTGAACTGGTTTACTGGCGGCAATGGCTTTTTATGCCACGTATGCAAAATGTTTTAGTACATATTTTATGAATTTGTGTAGATGAGAGATTTTGTAATATAAGAAAATGTTAGAAGTACACATTATTTAATGAGAAATGTTGTTGTACTTTACATAGTCACAAGTGAAACTAATGAAATGCATTGAAATGAACTGAAATGTAGAAAGAGGTTGATGTTTCGGATGATAGTGTGTTTCATTCAGTCATACATTGGAACGGGAACAGTGACTTGCATACACCAACACTTGGTGTAAGAACCTGTTCTGATTTACTTAGATAAGCTGTTTGCAGACACGATGTATAAAGCTTGACTTGAAGCAATCACTGTTTGTTTGTAATCATTTCGGTCAATTGAATGATTGAGAGGAGTGATAGTTTATTGAAGCTGTGCTGAGATCTCAACTGTTTGCTGCCGAATGTCTCTTATGTAGAATAATATGTGTTCAGAACTCGCTGACTTTTGATTGTTTCTTCATTGCCATTGGCTTTTGATCGATTCTCCTGATAAATTAAACTCTTGCACAAACGGAACACATTGAATTGATTCGTCAAGATGACAAGTAGAAAACACTATATTCCAATCATCCTAATTGTAATATCATTGGAACTTTTATCAATCAACGCAATGCTCAGCGTCAAGATTATGCATTCCATGAAGTCGGTTGTGCAGATTGAGTAGCATAAATCAGAACTAAGAAACATTGTCATTTATGTGACAATTGACTGAAAGTTTTCACCCGAATAATCCTACAAATTTAGCACAGTTTAATCATAGTTATTATTATTATCATTATTATTAATATTATTAATTTCTACAATATTATTTTTATTCATATTACTACCATTACACCTATGATTATTATTTTGCATACATATTATAGCATACAATGTTGCATAGTGAACTGGTTTACTGGCGGCAATGGCTTTTTATGCCACGTATGCAAAATGTTTTAGTACATATTTTATGAATTTGTGTAGATGAGAGATTTTGTAATATAAGAAAATGTTAGAAGTACACATTATTTAATGAGAAATGTTGTTGTACTTTACATAGTCACAAGTGAAACTAATGAAATGCATTGAAATGAACTGAAATGTAGAAAGAGGTTGATGTTTCGGATGATAGTGTGTTTCATTCAGTCATACATTGGAACGGGAACAGTGACTTGCATACACCAACACTTGGTGTAAGAACCTGTTCTGATTTACTTAGATAAGCTGTTTGCAGACACGATGTATAAAGCTTGACTTGAAGCAATCACTGTTTGTTTGTAATCATTTCGGTCAATTGAATGATTGAGAGGAGTGATAGTTTATTGAAGCTGTGCTGAGATCTCAACTGTTTGCTGCCGAATGTCTCTTATGTAGAATAATATGTGTTCAGAACTCGCTGACTTTTGATTGTTTCTTCATTGCCATTGGCTTTTGATCGATTCTCCTGATAAATTAAACTCTTGCACAAACGGAACACATTGAATTGATTCGTCAAGATGACAAGTAGAAAACACTATATTCCAATCATCCTAATTGTAATATCATTGGAACTTTTATCAATCAACGCAATGCTCAGCGTCAAGATTATGCATTCCATGAAGTCGGTTGTGCAGATTGAGTAGCATAAATCAGAACTAAGAAACATTGTCATTTATGTGACAATTGACTGAAAGTTTTCACCCGAATAATCCTACAAATTTAGCACAGTTTAATCATAGTTATTATTATTATTATTATTTTTTATTATTATGATTAATAATTTCTACAATATTATTTTTATTCATATTACTACCATTACACCTATGATTATTATTTTGCATACATATTATAGCATACAATGTTGCATAGTGAACTGGTTTACTGGCGGCAATGGCTTTTTATGCCACGTATGCAGAGCTTCAATAAAATATCATTTATTTCAATCACTCATGTGATCTTCGTTATTAGGTAGAAAGAGTTGGTTGTTGATTCAGGAGAAGATTTTCACAATGTGACTGCAAACAGTGTATCCAGTTAAATAAAACCAGATCCTTACACCAAATGTTAGCCTATGGAATTCACAGTTTCAGTTGCTACATATCACTAAATGAACTAAACATAATTTCATTGCACAAAATGAACTTCCTTCGAAATTGCATTAGTTGAATGTTGGCACGCTATCACATTTCTCTTCCATTCTGTTCTGCTTTAATAACCTTTCATATGATTGAAAATACAATGGTTTTATTGCCATTAAGGAAAACAGTACATTAACATTGAATCTAGAAATCATGACATTGTTTATTCTATATTGTATACTCCTACCTTATTTTTGTATCAGAAAACTTCTCATCTACACAAAAAATAATAAAATAAAATATGTGCTCATTTCTATTGCATAAAATTAGATTCCGAATAACACGGTTTGGAACTGCTGAACTTTGTATGCCAAAATATATGAAGAATGATAATTACACTGAAACTATGCTGTTTGTTAAGAACAATTCCGTTGACAACACTCATTCAATTCTAAAATGAATGACAATATTTGTGGTTCTGATTTAAGGAGCTCAATGGGAAGCATAGTCGTGAGTGTGAACATTGCGTTGGTTAATAAAAGTTCCAATGGCATAAGAATTGAGATGATTGGGATATAGTTTTCTCTGCTTATCGTTCAGCAGTATGATATCCATATCTTTCGTCTTGCCTTCCGTAGTCAGTTGAATGACAATGTTCGTTGGGTGTCTTAGTGCCTTCAAATGTCAAGTAAACTACATACAGATATGCAGTGGTACTCTCGAAATTTGTCGTCTTTTTTGGTCGCCGATATGAGTCTGTTCACGTCGGTATATATTGATAATTTTCCTGAACATGAGTCACTGTAATCTATTCATTAAACATTTCACCTAATTATTCATAATTTGATAGAAGCGTGACAAGGTTATCATACATGTATATTTAATCAAATCACAGAAAAACTGATGAAGGAACACAGAAAAGTAAGTGAATGTTAGTTATCGCAATCATCTCATGCAATATTTAGTGATGTGAAAATGGAACTGATAACTAATTCACGACTGAGCTAATAAATCGCTTACAGCGTTTTGAAATGACAATGAAGACTTGTGCAGCGACATATGATTCACTGTAGTAAATTTAATCTAGGCCATTTTCGACACAAATTACACTTTCATCAAACAGCTGTCAGCGTACCGTTTGTTGCAAAATGAAATTGGTGAAAGTGAAAAAGAAAATATTCTCAACTAGAAGAAGTGCAGCGACAACTAGAAATGCTGGACACTGACGATTTCTTTTGT
>CALYCR020000056.1:0-20756 GCA_944470395.2 Schistosoma turkestanicum | reverse complement strand
ATAACAAATTATTCTTTAATACGCATATCTCGCAATCTAGATAGCTCCCTGCTTTTATAGATATATGAAACTAATTCACAGAAATCAACAATTCATTTCTATTACATAAAAATAAAGTCAAATGAACTAAAAATATCAAGAATCCTAAAATAAATCAGTTTGTTTAGTTCAATTTAGTTCAGTATTCTGGCAGTAGTGGCGGATTACTCGTACTTGGATAGTGTTTCTATTGTTTGTCCAGCAAAGCATACATGAATGGCCTCCATAAACATATTCGATTTAACATTTTCAACCCGTCTTTTAGACCATATAATTGATAACAAATCTTCTTCATTACTAATGCTACTACATTACGTGTACCATAATTAAGTGATTAGTATACATTCGTATTCGAAATATTATTGTGACTAATTTAGCCTGCATATATGTGACTATTAAAAATGGGATTTTGCAGTATTATTAATCCCTGTTAGTTAACTGGAGACCAAAGCTTTGGCGCAAGTATATACCATCTGAATGTACTAATTAATGGTCTGGAGTAGATGCTACTTCTTGGATACTTAAGTTTCTTTCGCCATATTATTTCCTAGCTTTTAACTCACCGGGAACATTCTTCTGTTTATTCCAATCTTCAAGTGACCAGTCAGGTCGGATACGAATATTTGAGTCACGAGTTTTGCGTGCACTATTTATTATATCCTCTCTTTCCTTATTACTTCCGAGTACTCATTTCAATATTCTCTTTCGTTAGCTCTCAACTCAAACCCACTTATCGATTCTTTGTACTCTAGTAAAATGTACTCCAAAACAGAATCTGAAAGTAAGTTTCTGGTAGCAGATACCGCTCACCCGAGATCATTTGCATGGTCTTTGGCAGGTTGATTTTCCTTTGACTCTTTTAGATCCCAAACAATTAAACTGAGGATGGACTTGACTTTCTTTAGGGTCACGTTCACAGCTTTTATTTGAGCTGTCGTTTCCTTCCCATTTGTTACCAAGTGTTGTTCTTGTATTTATTTTGGCTCCCAAAAGGATTCATTCATTCACACTCTCTACCTTCTCTTGTGAGAGGGTTTTACTGTCTACTTATCCTGTTGTTAAATCCATATCATCAACTGTTGAGTAAAATCACTTTCACTGCAGCTTAATCGCTTTGACATTGCCGGATATTCTACGATGACATGTAACGATAGTCTGGATAGCAGTTCTCTATTCTCTAAGTCTGTTGACGGTCAGAGTTTCAACCTTTCGTTCGGGAATACGAGCTGAGTTGACGGCACAAGTAACTGCAACTGCTGCTTTCCTCTCGTCAGATGCATTGAATGGACTACTCTTAGCAACGTTTTCATCAGAATGAGGCTTCGAAACCTAGTGCAGAGTAATAGATTAAGGCAGTATTTTATACAAACTGACTGTGGGGCTGATTCGCATCCTGTTAGGTTCTTCAACATTTTGATCTTGCCCGTTAACTGACATGCCTCCTGTCATCGCTAACACTCTTCATGAAGTTTATAAGGCTATTCCTTGAATAATGATAATAATGATAATTTATTCTCTTAGCTGGAGATTTCAACACCCCATCTCTAAATAATAATAGTAATAATAATAATAATTTATTCTCAAATAGCAACATGTTACAAGAGGCATGCCAATTCACAGACTAGATCGAAATGTTAAGATTGCTAACGTATTTTTTGTAAAATATTTGTCAGTTACTGAAATATTCCACAAGGTACATTGGCTTCATATAGATGGCTAAAATTTTTCACATTATATTATAGATTATTTTCCAGACTCTGCGATGTATAATGCGACTAATTGGCGCGCGTTACAACGAACTGCTAATGACTGCGAAACAATGCAAGATAGAGCTAGGTCTGCATATAACAAGAACTGATTAGGTAAGTGTGCTAAGATCTGTTTGATATTCTTCCTATAATAAATTTGTAGGCTCCTGGGTAAATTAACCAAGTCTTCGGCAAATATCCAGACTAATAATTAAGGAACAGAATAAGATGCTGAATAAGAGAAGCAAAGAGAAACGGGCGAGGAGCAGAAAATATTCTTCTAAAAGCCGTAGAATGACTTAAAATATATTGTTTCGGATCAAACAAAAGTATTATTACTCAGACTTCTACATTAGACTACTGCTCATTTATGTCTTCGAACGTGAATATGATGGACAAGATAAGAGAGAAAAGAGTTGAAAGAACCTTCAAACGGAGATTGCCAGGATATAACTGCACTCCAGACTACTCAGAAAGACGCAAACATCCCTCACTCGAATTTCATAAAGCCATCGGTTGAAAAACAGCCTAAACATTTGCATATGGTATTTCGATTATGAAATCCTGCCCAATTAACAAGCGCGAGTATTCTGTCTTCACATCCATGATAAAGTCTTTAGCCAGACTGGTTTCCTCGAGCCTGCTCTTCACGAGCGCTGGTTAGGCTAACATTTTTTATACTATATTAATTAAACTTACTCTTTTATGGTTATCAAAACAGGACTTCTGTCATTTTTCGTAGACTAGAACCAGTCAAGCGGGATTGTGTCCAGTTCCAAGATTCTTCCCAGGGTCTCAGTCAATCTAACTGCTAAAACTTGACTACAGATCATTTTTTTCACCTATATGAACTTGCATTTCACGTTTACTGGAGATCGTGATTAACCGGAGTACAGCTGGAAGCAAGCTGAACTGCATCCTAAATTGTTTTATTCATCGATCCAATCTTCTGGATTGAGAGTGAAGAGTAATCCCGTCTTTTTCCGAGAGATCTACTTTGACAGTCAGATTTCTAATGTCGTTTTCCTTGATGAGTCTGAACAGTTGTTTACTTTTATCTATCTCCACCGCTTTTTTCATCTATCTCGCTTTCGCTACCCACCACTGTTTGTGATCACTGCAAAGGTTTTCGCCTGACTGCACTCAAGGTGCCTCCATTAATCATCGTGTTCAAAGCAAGACGAAGTGAGTTTCCAAAACATCTCCCAGTTCAGTAGGTGCTACTAAAATCTACCGATTCTCCCTAACCTTATGGTTTACCTTACAGTCAGATATTACTGCTCTTTCCACAGCTATTTGGATATCAGTACAAACTGCCTCGAGATGGAAATCACAAACATGTCCAACTCTTTCTCTAGTTGCTCCTGAAATGTACTCTTGGTGGTAATTTATGGGGTACGGTGTGGTGTGAAATTTGTGGGGTCAACCTTTTCTTCCCCCTTCCGTCTGTTGAGATGGCAGCATCATTGCAGACGATGGTTGTCCAAAGGAAACACCTTACTACTTTCACACCCTCTACGGTTACCCGTGCGACTTCGCATTCAGACCTTAAGCTGCTGCTTTTAGCCTTACCGTTCTCCAGCCGACCTGCTCGGTATGGTAGGACTTAAAGGGATGGGTTTTTCAACCAGTATGGCTCAGCTGGCTAATTATGATAGGCAAACCTGACCACCACGTCAGAGTGGCAGCTATTGCCATGTCTCGGGGCGAATGATCGCATCTCTTTTACTCACGTCACTGATCTTTAAGCTAGTGATTTCGCTGGATATACTTTCCTTTTTGTGAGGGATAGTGACGTGGATTGTAGGGTTTATGTAGCAGTCATGATTGTAGCATATACCGGCACATAGATTAGGCTGCTCGGTCCGTTATTCTTTGTTGACTCGACGTTTGTTTATGAACCTTCCGCCGATTATTCTAAACTTAAATATCAGGATGTGTTTGGGTGATGACTGAATTATAATGAAGTAATTAGCACTTGTAATAATACTTAAATTAAAAAGGATCTGGCAGTAGACTTTAGACAAGACTTTACGAAACCGTCGAGCTGCATAACAAGAATGGAACAATCCACACTTTTAGTAGAGCGCTCTTAACCGACTTTATGCTTGCGCTGTCAGGTATGTTATACACAATGACATTTTGCATAAGCCGAAGTCTTTTTAACACCACTGAGGATTTATGGTCAATTACCACTTCAGTTCTTTTATAAATTCCAGATCAGGTTTTCTGCAACTATGATCAAGTATTCGTTTGGTAGCATATCGTGAATGGTTCGGTTAATGTGAGGGTGATTTGAATGTTCTTAGAATTTTCTGTGGTGAAATCATTTGTGTTTAATTAAACGCTGATAGGGTTGGTGAGGTTGTGTTTAGACTTCTTGCCATTGTTAGTGGTTTCTCACTGCGAGTATACTTAAATGAGGAGAGGAATGTATCTTTAGGCGAATAATCCTGATCTACATCACTGGATTTCGTATTGCGGACAGACTTGCTGAAAATCTGTGGGTCGTTTTAAACTGTACTGTTTTGAGGCCTTACCATGTGTTTAAGATTAGACATACTCACTAGTAGGTGCTCAAAAGCGTCTGTTTCGGATGGATTCTGCGAAGAAGTCGATGGTGTTGAGTCACTCAGTTTGTTGTTGGTTTTATTTATATCTATGAGCGAGATAAGAGTTAATTAGAGGTCGTGCCTAGGTTCATGGTACAAATCTGTTGTGCCTGTAGGTAGGTTAGCGTTCGGTACGGACTGATCACTTTGTACGAAGTTTGATTTCATCCGCTTTAGTGGATGGATGGACAAGGATCACCCACTTAGTAAGTTTTGCTTGGAAAGTTTTTCAGTTCATGCACACTGGGCTTATTCATACAAACAAAACGATTACTTCTGTGCATTTACATTTGTGTTGGGATAGCCAATCGAGAAGAAAGCCACGCACATTGTGGATTGATGAACTATATGATTAATGTTCATGATGAACTATTTGATTCATGTTCAAAATATTTAACGACATTTATATAATTGTATAAATACGCATGTTTGATTGTACATTTTTGATTCTGACAATAAGCGTTCTCCAACGTCTTCCGTCTTCTTATTTTTGAACGGAGGGGTCTAACGTTCGGTGTGTCATTAGTACAGCGGTTTGGCGTTACATCAAGTACAAAACATAACAATTTGAAAAACCGGCTAGTCTTAGACGAAAGCTGAACAAAATGGACGTCACTTGAAGTAGATAACGTTGAAAATATCATCTGATAAGAATATCTGAAACATGTGTATTTCGAACTTCGGACCAGGAGCTGAAGCTGCACTTTGTTTGACCTTAATGAGAAAACTGGTTTGCGAGGCGGGGTGGCTCTGAACGCACGATCCTACTTCGTAGCACACACAAGAGTTTGTCGGTCTTAATGAATCTATAAGGTGCTCAGTGAGATTAATTAACACCTTAAGATGTCTATTTGAATTCATGAAGTCATCCTAGTTTAAGAAGACTCCAATCTTCCTAAAGTCAACTTCGCTCACTACACATACGATGGAGTTGACAAATCTACTGAAATTTAAAACAATTAGTCCCTTTTATAAATTTTGATAGAACAGTGAGAAGACGTAATTGATCTGAAAAATGTGATGTATTTGCGCTATACATTTCGAACAACCTGACCACACATATTTACTTGTCAAGGCATTTTATATGAAGATGAATTAAAGGCCAGTTGAATAAAAGTTCAAATAGACATAGGGTAATAATTGTAAATAAAGGAGAGAGAAAATTAACGTAGTATGAAAAGAATAAGAAAGGGTAGGAAAATTGTTACATTAACCTAGGCTTAAAGATTACCGAGGTAAATTCAAGGTTATAACGAACTGTTTCTGCGCACTAATGGGGGTCTTTATTTTCTAATAGCCAAGGCCTCCATAAACCTCGAAATTCGTCCTTCAACATTTCTATACAATGTTTTGAAGGCTGTCTTGATGTCAATCTAATGCCCTGTCTCAATTATGTGTTTTGCGATCTATGAACATGGTTTTCTATTTGCATCGCTAATCGGCTCATCTGACGTTAACTGATTTTGAAGACACTTAGGTACGTGTTCCATAACCCTTGATTGCAAAGTCTGATTACTCCTCCCTACGTGTATGTGTGTCTACACAAACATGTAAATTGATAAATGCAACGGGATATGATGTAATCATTCGAGCAACGTTTAGGTATATCGATCGGAACATCTTGGGGAACAGCGATCATCGTCATAGGCTACGATTCTGTTGACAGAACTGAGCTAAAACTTCTTGCTAACAACAAGCCTTGAAAATTTCATACTAGTGGATATGTCAGCTAAAGCATAAAGAGGACTGTTGAGCTTAGTGTAAGCGAACTAGCGACGCTAACATATGTAGCAAACCCAAAATAACTTGGAACCAATGTACAAAGGTATTAAGAGAAAATTAGCTTAAATATAAGATCAAGCTAATCGACGTATTTGTCTCCTATCCGGATGGCCTTTCCCGTTAATCAGCCCCATGAACAAGCTAAATCCTGTGGTCTGCAGTCCAAGAGGAGTCTGAGTGGTGAAACTAAGCGCTGTTTTAGTTTATCGGAAACCGTATCACATAAACAGTGACTGTGACTCAGACATTGTTGGCTGTGCCAAATAGAATGAAGGGGCTCCACTCTTGGCAGCACCACCGAGTGTGATATTCTTAAATTGTCTACCCCGCCGTGAATGGTTAAACAATGCTCTTGTTATACATGCAAATGCCTCATTGCTCGTTCCTTGTTTTTCTCATTTATCTCTTCTCAGAATCTTATCGCCAAAGTAACAACCATACTGCTGCTGCTACGCAAAACGCAACTTAAGTACGCGCTCGTCATGGTCACAGCTTATACCAACCTAATGACACATAGCATTGTCAACATTCACGAGCATCCCATAAAATATCTACTATAAATGGATTTCTACCGTAGCAGTTCAAATGGTTTCCAATAAGTGCAATCTGAACGCGTATCTCCCGGTCCAATATTAAAAACACAACAATTCTAGGAGTAAACGGTCTATATTATATTAAAAGAGGGAAATACAAAGCAATACATGGAGTTGATGCACTTTCCAGGTCACAATTACTCCGAAGAGTATCCAAGGCAAAGGGGAATAAGTGACGTTAAGTCCAACCACCACCGTATCAATCCAAATATGGCTGTGGCCATATTAAAGATCAAATTTAAACAACATATATACAGTTCAGAAGCAAACATAAAAAATTCAATATAAGTACAAAATATAGAAAGAATAACAAATTCTCAAATTGGAATCAAATAAAATACCAAAAATGTCAACAGAAAAGGTCCGTCATGTCATAACAAAAATATGTAAACATGGAGGGATTTTCCAAAAAACAAAACATTCAAAAAGGATTCTACACCGGCCCGCAAAATCCGTCCATGCAAAAAAGCAAGCGTTTAATGAAACTTCTATTTAGGGTTCCCACTCATCCCCTAATCCACACCGGAAGAACGTGTAGGACTTACAGCAGTACGCCTACCCGCCATTCAACATGGATATGACCTATCAAGCTAACTAGGTACCTATACCTTCCCATCAGGCCCTTGATTCCCCTATCTATCGTAGCATGACCTAACAGTAGTATAAACCTTACCCAATTAACCCACACGAACATGTACAACACGTCGTAAAGCTGGTCATATCCTATCCGGGAACTACATTCCATATCATGGGGATGAGTCGTCAATCCACCACCACTTGCTCCGATCGGCAGATACAATGAAGTCAGTGATGCTGACTTATCAACAGAAGTTCTTGACCCATAGATAATATGCAAGGGTGGGATCTCCAATTTTGATATTTCCTCGTCTCTCGAAGACTCTCCATCTCCTGATACAGAGGAGGTTTGATCAGCATTCGTCATCGTCGGCAACTTATTTGTCACATCAGTGACATCCAGATTATTATCATCGTCATCATGATTCCGTTGTGTCAGACAAGTCGCGTCGTTTCTGGCTGCACTAGCATCCGTAGAGTGAAATTCTTCCACTTTTGTATAACTCATCTCGCTACATGAAAGAACAGCATTAGTGTCAAAATCCAAAGCCGATAAACTCACTTGTTGTTCTCCATGTTCCGTTTCAGAGACACAAGACATATGCACATCAATAGCATCGTTATCATGCAACACTGTAAACTGACTGTTACCATCAGACGCTTCCTTCTCATCATCACTTGACTGACAGTCAACCGAAGTAGGGACACTTACAGTTACACAACCTTGTGTATCCTCAATCAACTTAGCATTCACGGCAGAGTCCGATGACGTCGAAACACTAGGAGGCTCGTTCGATGAAGTTGATCGACTAGTCACTATAAGTGGACTGCTGACACTTTCTGTCTCCTTATTATCGCTGTCACTACTAAGATTCTGATGACTACTATTTCCATTGCTAGTCATAGCATCCGAAAGAGAATGATGTTTAGGCTTCTTAATAATAGTAGCATCATGTTGTTTCCTAGGCTTCTTAGCCTTTACAGTACCGCCATCACTTATCCTAGAATCTACTCTAGGTCCCGTCATATAATTTACCCTAAATGAAGGGTTCCGAACATAGGCTTTATTCCGTCCAGACAATCCTGCCTGGGCCTTATTCATATTTACTGAACTCATTAACCTCTGTTTACTCGAATCCAAATAACCGTTCCAGGCTTTTCGAGCAGTTAAGAGGCTTTCATCATCACACACCTCAGATCCATCTTGATGCCTACACTTTTCGCCTTTTTCTTTCTTTTCCATACTTAGAAAAGCCATCTTATCTGTTACACAAACCGGCTTCTTACTGGGATACGCATCAAGAGGTTTTACATCATCACGGTCACATACTCGGCCTTCAACAGCGTATGCTTTCGTGATATAATTGACAACTCTCTTATATTCCGGGCGTGCGTTAGGTAGAAACGAAGAATCCTCATGTCTCGCACGCAGATCACTAATGGCTTCCGTATTATGTCCTGTTTTAGCCCGATTAGCTAATCTTCCGAGCCTACTACTAGGTATCCTAGCGCAGGACATAATAAATTCCGTCAAATTATTGAAATTAGGCTCTCTCTCCTCTTCGTCCCACTTGATTCCCAGCTCTGCCCACTGGGCTTGCATTCGACGAGGTAAGAGCCTGACTATTCGTTCTAAAGTAACCAGGGAATGAAGTTCCGTTGTACAATTTAGCTGTTCTAAGGTTAAAGCAGCATTCTGCATTTTAATAGCCAAATTCGTCAATTCTTCAGGATCATTAAAATCTGCATTCCCGGTTCTAAATAAGTCCTCTAAGGTTTCCCGGGCTATTACATGCGACTGTCCAAAGAGCTGTTTTAAAATGGCCTTAGCTCTCTTATATCCTGCTTGTGGATCCATAATAATACAGCCTTCAATCGCATTTTTTGCTTTTCCCTTACAATAATGAATTAAATACAATAAACGCACTTGGTCATCTTTTACTCTTGGTTCTATAAACGTTTCTATTTGACGCATGAACCTAAAATAGTCGCGAGACTTTCCATCAAAAAATGAAAGTTCGACCTTAGGTAGTTCTAAACCTACTATCGGTGTCCTAAGTATCTGATCCGTCTCTGGTACCTTAGAACTCTCACTTAAGCCTTGTTCCTTAATGCCTGCCAAAGGTGACTTACAATAATAAGTATCAGACATAACATCATTATTAATAAAGTGGGTACTCATTAAACAAGCATCATTAACGACTTGCCTAGCGTTTCGGGGTCCTTCAAGCTCTTCCACCCTCCTTGTGTTTGTTTTCTTCCGGCTGCTCATGTTTAAGTGAAGTTCAACGGAAGATAAATAACAAATACAAAATATAGGAATTCCACAGGTAAGAAATATCCAAAATCAGAAAATCGTTTTCCAAAATACAGTTCGAATACAAAAATACGATAAGTAATCCAAGATTCTTCTTTCAAGAAGGTTAGTGTTATAAACGATTAAATTTCCAAATGTTTCTTTATTCTTCTTAATAATCCGACTGTAATTGGTCTTCTAATCAAAAGTCGAGCCACAACTCCAGACTATAAATGGATTTCTACCGTAGCAGTTCAAATGGTTTCCAATAAGTGCAATCTGAACGCGTATCTCCCGGTCCAATATTAAAAACACAACAATCCTAGGAGAAAACGGTCTATATTAATTAAAAGATGGAAATACAAAGCAATACCTGGAGTTGATGCACTTTCCAGGTCACAATTACTCCGAAGAGTATCCAAGGCAAAGGGGAATAAGTGACGTTAAGTCCAACCGCCACCGTATCAATCCAAATATGGCTGTGGCCATATTAAAGATCAAATTTAAACAACATATATACAGTTCAGAAGCAAACACAAAAACTTCAATATAAGTACAAAATATAGAAAGAATAACAAATTCTCAAATTGGAATCAAATAAAATACCAAAAATGTCAACAGAAAGAGTCCGTCATGTCATAACAAAAATATGTAAACATGGAGGGATTTTCCAAAAAACAAAACATTCAAAAAGGATTCTACATCTACTAAAGCTCAGTCTCAGCACAAACCTTAGGTTAGATATCCAGAAATCAGGGACAAAACACAGCGGAACGAACTGCAGGTACAATTTCTATTGTTTCCTGGCATTCAAATTCTAAAATTCCTACCGACTGGTGTGGCTCCAGCGGCTTCCCAGAAGTCACTGAAAATAAAACGTGAAAAAATTTCTGGGAAACCAGGTTTAGAATATTTGTATTTTACTCGTTAAATATACCTTTACTACCTAGAGGCGTTGATGACCCACTACTAGTGGAAACGGAAGCCCGTTAGGTAAAAATACTAGTTTTTTACATTACACGAGATCCTTAGTGGCGGTGCCTTAGCTTCTGTGGCAGCAGCTCATGTGCATTATCTATTAAAACTGAAATCCTGGGCTCCGGTTCAAAATCAGAGACTAGTAGCGTGGTCCGCTATCTGGTAGACGATTCGTGGTTTGGACTTTTACATCTGAATAGGTATAAAAATTGATAGTCAAGACCTGTGAGTCAACTCAGTGCTCTAGGCTTCTGACTGGTTCGAGAAATAATCCTCTTGTCGTTTGATAGTTAGTTTGACGTTCGCAACAATATTTGCTTTGAGAAATGAGAGTGCTTTAGACGGATTTGTATACGAAGAGTAATCTAATACAGGATGTTCTAGCAAAGCTTGTCGTCTAGGTCACTTCTGCTATGCTATCTTCGGAACAATCGTAGGACTCGAAAGTGATATTATGGGAAGATATATTGGCAGGACCGGCAATTTATCGGAGGGAATCCCCTCGAGGGCTACTTTAGAGGCCATATGGTGCAAGCTTGTGGTGTGCCTGGTAACGATAGGGCTGTTAGTATCGATCTTCATTTCGTAAAACGTTCCAAACTGATGTTAAAGGCAAAGGAAATACGATTCAGTGAAGAAAACCTGGCTTATTCACACCACTAACGCTTTTAACACATTGAAAATTGCGTGAAACCTAAACTTATTATTTAAAACTTCATTTACCCCCCATCATTAGAAGATATGAAATTATCTAGTGCGAAATACACAGCCAAGAAAATAGATGGATGTTCGGTTTGAAGAATCACAATCTAATTTCTATCACCTAATTCTGTCGGGAATCTTCGAAATTATTAATAATGTTGCTATTGGGCTTCTTGACCGATTCTCAATTTGTAATAGGAGCCACACATTAAATGAATAATTTTCACTGAACCCAGCGAGTTCACTTAGTTAATAACTGAAAACCATATTCTTCACTGCTACACTAAAAAGACTTCAGTTAGCCTGCAATGATGTATATCACCAGAAATGAACATATATGGAAACAAAAATATCCAGAACAGTTACTTCCTGCTTTGCAGATGTGGAAGCACTATATTGATTGCTAGTTATTCAGACAATGAGCTAAGCTGGAAAATTTAGTGTTAGTACTTGTATAACTATTGACTGAGGACAATCAGTGTAGCAACAGCAGATCCCGGCATACACTAAGGGAAAAGCAAGGATGTCCGATGCAACACAACATGCGTTAACAGATTCACTCTTAGGCAACATCAATTACAATCAAGGTGGATCCGGCTTATTTGTAAAAGCGCTGATTGGCAGAGCAAGGGCTATATTTCTACCGCTGACAAACATCTGGAACTAAACACAACTACCAACGAACACCAAAATCAGAATTTTCAATACAAATATCAAGACAGTTCTAATGTATGGGGCGGAGACTTAGAGAACTACCAAAGCCACCATCCAGAATATACATATATTTGTTAACAGTTGTCTACGCGAAATACTTCGGAGTCGTTGGCCAGATACCATCGGCAACAAACTATTGTGAGAGAGAACAAACTAGATTCCAGTAGAGGAGGAAATCAGGAAGAAGAGGTGGAAGTGGATAGGACACACATCGTGGAATGCACTGATGGGAAAGAGAAAGACCAAAGAAAACATTATACCAAGAAATGGAGACAGGAGAGAGGAGAATAAACAGCAATTAGATAGAATTATGAAAGAAGTCCTAGGATAGGGTAGGGTGGGAAGGATGATCGGCGGCCAATGTTCCATTTTAGGTAACAGGCGTGGGTAAGTAACAGCCCATCTTTGCACATGTTAATACTTTAACTGTAATTAGTGGATGAGCTCGAACGATTTTGCATGGCGTAACAGAGTTATCGCCCAACGATTCACGCTTTCAGGACCTACGCACAAGTGTCATCCCAAAAATAGAGGTTGACTGGTCATTACGATCGAGACTTGAGGTAGCTTATTTATTATATAGTTTTGTACACTTTCGTTTTCCCTGGGCAGTATATAAGTCCGTAACTGTAAAATTAACTATTTCTTAATAAAATAAATTCAATATTCAATTGAAGAATGAAGATATGATTTTGCAGCTTTTCGGCATTCTTGACCTGAATTTCTATGACATCCTCATGTGCGAAATGCCAGCCTATACCGAAGCCATATTTCAAAGTCTGAAAAACTCTGCCGTGATACTTAATTAGGGTGGCATGCATAAAAAGTGTAAGGGACAAACATAATCCTACAGGAACGATGCGCTACGACCGGAAACTAGAGAAGCGTATAGTTGAGTCGCTGCTTCATGAAACAAGCTACTTAAGGGAATCGAAAATTCGTGTTGGTCCTCCAAAGAAGTCTGATCCAAAGTGTCTCCTCAAAACTTGATCTCGGCCTAGTAACAATAGTCAACCTGGACACCAGCTAAACTACATTTTCAAGTCATTTTTGGAACATTGAAGTCCGCAATGTCGTCGAACCTCCTCCAGTTAAAACAGGCAAACATTTAGATCCACTGTAAAAGTGAACCATGAGAAAACAGAATCCATAATTTGATGAGTTAAAGGAGAATCAGAGGTAGTCTGGTAATGAAATACAACTTATTGTGTATCGCAAATCACACCAACTTCAGCACTGCCAGAAAACCACCACCACTAGCATCAAGGTAACCGTTGGAAACTGCACACTGGAGAGCAAACACCAAAATACATGCTCACCTTTCCTCATTAAGAGTCACTTCGACTTTGAATTTTCCCTGAGTGAAGTGACCAAAGACTCTTGAGTGCATAGCTTCAGGAGAAAATTTGACCAGTATGTACTAACAAACCGATTATCTTCTATTGCCTGGAACAGCTGAGCCTGATGCGTGTCTCGAAAATTCGCATGCCGTTATCATTGTCACTTCCTTAGGTTATTAACCTAATATATTTCGCTCATTATCTCTGTTCCCTATTTTTCGCTTGTACTTCTGTTCTCTCACAATATCTTCACTTCCAAATAACAAAACTATTTATCGATTTATAAGTTTGTTACTGAAACATCTGTCCTCTCGCTAGAATTATAATTACTCTAAACACTGCAAATAAACGACTTCCAGTCTGGTGATGTGATTGGTGTTGGTGTCCAGAAATCCTACAGCCTTGATGCAAACACACCCGAATCACGGCACATATACATTCATAAATAATAGCCAACTGACTAGAATTAGTGCAGTCCAGCGACTTGACTACTATCCATCGGAAATTACTAGATACATGGAACCGTATGGAAACAACAAGTAGCCAGCGCTAAAAAAAGAATGGATTTATATGTTTGTGAGAAACGTATTGGATATTGGATCTTGTTCTGCGAAGTTTACTTATCTGAAGGTCGTATTTGGGACCGGTTAGTTTTCCCATTATAATGTACAGAAAACGAAAATTAGGTCTTTTTGTTTCTCAAGTGCCTACTATCGGAAATACATCAGTTCTATGACTAACACAGGATTTCAGTGCATGTAATATAGTTTATACCTAGCGCTATTACGTCAAATAAATCATATTTAGGGTTTGGTGCTGTGGTTTGCTAACATATCATCGTCCTTAACGCGGATTTCCAATCTCTTTCAATTGATACCAAAGTCACGGTAACTTTACTTCTAAAATGATAACAAATGCTATCGATCGTTGCAACGCTGTTTATGGCAACCAAATATTGATGAAGTATTGTATATGAACGACTTTCAGCACCTCTTAGCCAAATTAACATTGCCTAGTTATGAAATAATTTGAGGTTCGGTTGATGGCTTATCTTGTCCAGCTAGTTGGTGCGTAAATTTGTAATGTCTCCATAACTCACAAGATTTTTATTGCAAAACTTTAGATAAACGTAAGATACTAAAACAATTCTACCTAGTAAAGTCTGCTCAGTTTTTCGAAAACGTTCTATTTAAAATCTTTTCATCTATTTCCGGGTTTATTATCAGTATGGGATTCTCTACGTCTCATTTAAGACATAGATGAGTAAGCATAATCATGTGATCTTATTGAGATATTTATGGTTACTTGGTTATAATTATCTAACTTGCACTCCCTTGAAGCTCTCAAATCTGTTTTTGTTTTAAGGTATTAGGTTTCCTGTACGGCACTCACTTCTTATGCCGTGATTTTATTTGGATTTTATGGTGTTTGGATAATATCAAAAATGACAGATTGGTTTCATAGGAATCATTTGAAGGCTACTGCTAAGTTTGATTTCGACTTTGGTGCAGTCGCTAGAGATTTAAGCTGCAAAACGCTATGCAGGTATGTCTATCGTATAATAAAAAGATTTATGAATTGTTATAGTTACTTATCACTTTTTAACGTATCAATTTTTATTCCTTTCAAGCACTTCCTAATTACCTATTTAGTTTGTATCGACAAATTATTGATATATCAAACCTGCCTGGTTTCGGGTATTAACTGCTTACCCGCATGTACTATTCTGGTTAGCATAGAATTAGGTTGGAAAAAGCTGAGGATAGATAGATCAAGAGATTTTTAACCTATAGGGTCAATAACGACTTGGTTACGAGTTTTAAAATAGTATATACTGGTTGTGTTTCGTAAACTAGTTGTAATGAGTAGTTACAGATGTTCCATTTACGTATTTAGATAGACTCCCCCTATCGAGTCGTGTCATGCCATATTTGTCGTTTGATCCAATTTGCTTATTTGGAATCACTCATGTTGTATCCATTTGTCTGATGTAGTTGATGTATTTTCTTCTCTGTTCTGTGATCTATATTTAAGTAGTTTCTACGCTGAGTAACTGCCTTGTATTGACAGATAAAAACTCACGTACAAAGGTTTGATAAACACTTATCTCTTATTTTCAAAATCGTTCCTGAATGTTTAGATCAAATTGTAATTAAATCAACCTCTTCAAGGTAATGAAAAGGTTGATAGGTAGTTTGTCATAGAACGCCAAGAACTAAATTTCTTGGGCCAATTACACTCAACATTTAGCTAAACTAGTAATTTCACTCGTACATTTTAAATATAAGAGCCACCATGCATTTTAGATGGAAACGATATCTGCTCTTTAAAGAATTGTTCATCAACAGCTTTCACTATCAGTTTATCTGGCGTAACCCAACTGTAGCTGCTGCCTTGACGTGGTGTTCAGGCTTGCCTATTACAGTGACTCAGCCAAGCCATATTGGCTGAAACACCTGTCCCTTTAGGTCCTCCCATGGTCGCTAGGCAGATTTCCTTTACGGGTTACTCAAAAAGCACCCTCAGTGTGGGCATCTTGGGAGTTACATCTGCCCTCATGCCCGTAACAGCACATGAGATCAAATTAGTCATGATCGAATCCTTCTTATACGTCTTAATAACTCTCATATCTCCATGGCTAACTTTCGCTGCATATATTTATCACCTTGTGCCACTGATGCAAACGATCTGAGTGCACGAAACATTCGTGGTCTCCTGAAATCCCACTCTAAACTACATGTTACAGGTTCTAATGTCCGGACCTTGTTCAAAATAGGAAAACAGGCTTGCTTAGCTAGGACTCTAGAATCTCGAGCCATCGGTGTATGCTGAGTCTCCGAAAGCACATACAGTATCCGATTACAATCCTTCATCTGACCTCATTTTGTTAAGGTAAACAACCACCTTGATTTGCACTTCGTGTATCTGGAAGCATCACTGCTACTCATCGTGGCCTTGCTGGTGTAGGTATAGTAATAAGTCCTAGAGTAGAACTAGCTCTCTTCAACTGAATCCCAGTAGATAGTCGCTTGTGCACTGTCCGACGAAAACGAGACAGTAAGGACTCCGAAATATAGGGACACTCGCCGTCGGCTCTTCATCGTATCTCCTTACGCCCTCACTAGTTGCAGCTTGGACGAGGTAAAAGGCTCTCCAACCTTCTCCAAAACTTTAGCTTTCTAATGTAGTAATAGTTGTTGACTAATGCTCAAGTAGGTAGATTAAGCGGAACTCAAATACACCTGTGTGGATCTGATGATGTCTCACCTCATTGGATAGATAATCAGTTAGTCAGTCAGTCACAATGTAGAACTTCGTACGTACATGTTGTCATACCACAGTAGCTCAGAAACGCAATAGTCATTAGACTGCCGCTGATTCTGCAGCATATGTTTAGATTCAGTTCGTGCTATAGTACGAGCACGTATTTGCCTGCATCTCACTGGATGTAAGAAAGACATAGCGAGCAAACCCCTTAGAGTTCTACTCAGCGATAGCGAAGCCAAGAGTACATTTCAGGAGCAACTAGAGAAAGAGTTGGACATGTTTGTGATTTCCATCTCGAGGCAGTTTGTACTGATATCCAAATAGCTGTGGAAAGAGCAGTAATATCTGACTGTAAGGTAAACCATAAGGTTAGGGAGAATCGGTAGATTTTAGTAGCATCTACTGAACTGGGAGTTGTTTTGGAAACTCAACTCGTCTTGCTTTGAACACGATGATTAATGGAGGCACCTTGAGTGCAGTCTGGCAAAAAGCCTTTGCAGTGATCACAAACAGTGGTGGGTAGCGAAAGCGAGATAGATGAAAAAAGCGGTGGAGATAGATAAAAGTAAACAACTGTTCAGACTCATCAAGGAAACTGGTAACTGGGACTTGTGTTACGTATGTCCAACCACCGACTGCCTCGAAGTTTTGTGATTTAGGGTTAGGCTGGAAGAAAGGTGGGCTCGATCAAATCAAAACATGGCACAAATCCATAAGGTCATTGACAGCTGAGCTGAGCCATGTCAGTGGGTGTAGAGAAGCTGGTTTGGTTCTGTGATACAATCGTAACCGAGACATTGAATAACATGATTCAAACTCGTTTGCATTGGCGCGGATGCATCCGTTCTTTGTTCTCTCTCAAATTCCATTATAAATTCCTCATGACCGTTTTTCCTCTTTTTAAATTTATTTCCCTGGGATATACTTAATCGTTTCTTTGAACCTTAATCTTCTCCCTCATTTCTAATACTTCTACTACCTATACCACTATGGGAATTTTATTCACAATTTATTGGTCGTCTTAACTGCCAATGTCACAGACTTCGATGCTATTTCCTTTTCGACCTAAATGTATGAATACGCATTATCCGTAACGTCTTACGGACCGGACCCGGAGCTGGATCCCTAGTCCGGGATCCTGATTCTCTTCTGTTCTCGGACCTCGTACTTTCTGGATGCTTGTAGAATACAGGTTCTACTTCATTTCAAGTCTTCTTTCACTCAGTGGGGTTTGGACACTCGGATTAGAGTAGAATGTCGTGTCACCGGATCCTCGATTTTCGCTCTCGTTTTTCGACTTAGGTAAACTCGTAATAATTGAAGTATATCGAAATGACATGCTTACGTGAATACGTAACAGTATGACAACATGAACTGATGTACATACGTACGAAGTTCTACGTTGTGGCTGACCGACTGACTTATTTGGCATAAGTATTGACTAAATTTAATATGACAATAAAGCTTAATCCTGTCTCATAAGCAGAACGTTTTGCAGTTTTCCGACTTTATGGAACAAATTCAAGTAAAGAATAAATAAGATTTTCGGTGTTAGATTTTTCCTTTACTTCTTGGTAACAGCGTAGAAATCTCAGCACGGATACAGAAGTCTCGATTGGCTTTTGCCAACCAGCGTAACTTATGGTGCAGGCGAGATATCCGTTTGCTGACTAAAGGACGAGTGTACTGTGCAGTAGTTCGCTTTGTTTTACATTAAGGCTGTGAAACATGGCCGTTAAGAGTAGAAGATATTCGTAGGTTACTAGTTTTCGACCACAGATATCTTCAAAGCATTGCTCGTGTATCATGGGACAACCGAGTAAGCAATGCTGTTGTTAGGAATCGGGTGCTAGGTAAGGATGGCGGACCAGTAGATGAGGTAATGAAACTTCATAAGTTGAGGTGGTTGAGACATGTGCTGCGTATGCCTAACCACCAACTGCCTCGAAGAGCTTTGTTTTGTAGTGTAGGAATAGGTTGGAAGAAAGTTAGGGGCGGCCAAACCAAAACATGGCAGAAATCCATGAAGTCATTGACGAGTGGACTTAGCCATGTCGGTTGTTGTCGACTACCTGGTTGGGGTCCGCGAGATGATAGTAATCTATGGTTATAGACATTGAATGACATGGCTCAAAATCGTTCTCAGTGGTGCCGGTGCATTTATTCTTTGTGTTCTCTCAAATCCTAATCTTCTGGATTCTTCAACAACTCTAGTTTTGACTTTCTAAACTTCTCTCACTGAATTATACTTCTTGAATAATATCTTCTAATCTTAACGTCACTGATTACTTCTAATACCTTTACTACCTCTACTACTATTAGATTCGAATTGACACTTATATCTGTGTGCTTATGTGGTATGGCGACATGAACTGATGTACTTATGTAGGAAGTTCTACGTTGCATCTGACTGACTGACTGGTAACAGCGTAAGTAGAATATTGAGTGATAACTTTCAACTAGAAGATATATTGTGCATGATTATGAGTTTTTTTTAATCACAAAATGTATTTTCCGTAAATAGAGCTAGCTAACTTTAGAGTTTATTTTACTAAATTCCGGATAATTTATTCTGTCCATATTTTACTTGTTTATATTTCTATCATTTCTACATGTTTGAATTTTTTTTTAAAACTACCTTCTTTTACTTAATCATTTAATTTCAGTGAAGCTGCAAAACGTCGTCTTGAGCTTCTCAAACTAATATCAAATCCTTCAGTACCATGTGAATCAGTTCTAACCTCCGTAAATCGATACTTACAATTATTGATGGGATTCATTATTGCAACTGATAATAAAACACCATACAGTAAATTAAGAGATCTTGTTTGTGTGAAATGGTGTGATAGTATAAAACCAAAGGGTGAACCAATGTCTGTCAATATTCTTTTCTGTTATTTTCTAACTACTTAATTTATTTAGTGTTCGTTCAGATGCTATCTTTGAATTATATTCAATAATTTTCAATGTTGCTTTATGGTATACTAAACATGCAGCAAAAGTTGCTTCTAATGAAAAGTAAGTATCCAATTTTTCAAGTATCTAATATATATATAAAAAAAAAATTAGTGTTTCAGAAGATGAAGCTAAGGATGTTCATTTATCACTTAGAACAGCTGCTGGATTATTTAATTTATTACGAACAAAATATTTGCATGAGTTTACAGGATTTGTACAAAACAGTGATCTAGATCCGAATATTTTGGATGCGTATATAAATCAATCTTTAGCGGAGGCTCAAGAAAGTAATGTTTTTCCTTTTTATTTGTATGTGTCAGTTTTTAGTTATATCCTCGCCCATGTATCAACTACATATATATATATATATATATATATATATATATATATATATATATATATATATATATATATAGCTATATTTCAAGAGTCAAGTTCACAGTAGCACTGATTTTTTCTAATAGGATCTACAGTCATGGAAAATAACTTGTAAATCATTAATAGTAAACTTGTAGTGTCCATATATTTGTTTATCATCGTAGTGAATATATACTTTGACATACATCAGTTGTATGCATATGCGTAACCAACTACTACCAATATCGAGCCTTTGTAACGATTGGCTTGCCAGATTCGAATTGACCATGACGTTGGTTAAGTGAATAGTTTACTAGAAATTACTCGCTTACACTTGTATTTTGAGATGGTGAAGAAAGTTTTGTAGCTCAGTTGGTTGATTGTGATGGTGTTTTGTTCTTTGAGCTTGGTGTTTTTAGATTGTGGAGCTTTCTTCATTGTTCTCCTTCTGAACACAACATCATCAGCACAAATTTCAGATAGAAGTGATGCATTCGAATTTCTCCACGTTTGACCTGTAGCTTGTTCTGCTAACCTCGATCTTGATTGGTTGCTGTTGTCTTCTGATCTGTCGTTGTTTGCAACTTTGTTTTGATTGCACCCCCCTTTTGATCTGCATTAAAGCTTCGGCGATGAGTCCTGATATTGGTGATCCCATTGGTGTTCCTTTTATTTCTTCGTAGACTCTGTTGTTGAATTGAAGATATGTTGTTAAGCATAGGTCGATGAGTTTAAGCAGACTTTGACTGTGAAGCTTTGTATATTTGTGTAGATTTGTGTCGTTGATGAGGAGT
>CALYCR020000055.1:0-20803 GCA_944470395.2 Schistosoma turkestanicum | reverse complement strand
CGCACACATAGGTACACATACAACTGGTATAATTCAATTTACCATGGAAAAAAAAAAGATTATATTTCTATGAATTAACTTACCAAAGAATACAACGATGATCACAAGATGCCCATACATGTTGTATAGAAGAAGTAGATAAACTAAGAGAATTTAAAACAGGATAAGCTTGATCAATATTGCCAAGTATATCAGGAATCTATGGAGAGAAACAGAGAGACAGCAAGAGAAAGAGAGAAAGAGATAGACATAGAGATTATACAATATTTACAAAGATTACTAATTACAATCATTATCAATTCAAACAAGGCATCAGTTAGTCAGTCAGTTGCAACATAAGAACTTCGTACGTATGTACATACGTTCATATTGCCGTACCACATTAGTACACAGAGACGCAAATGGCAAATCAAATCATCCCATAGTGATAAAGATAGTAGAGGTGGTATTAATGGTAATGAAGAAGACTAGGGTGGTTTGAAGATATTATTCAAGAAGTATAGTTCAGTGAGATAATGTTTGAAAGACAAAGGTAGATGTGCTGACGAATCCAGAAGATTAGGATTTGAGAGAGCTCAAAGAACGGATGCACTTGCGCCACTGAAAACGATTTTGAGCCATGTCTTTCAAGGTCTCTAACCATCGGTGACTTTCGTCTCGCGGACCCCGACCAGTTAGCCTACATCTTCCAACATGACTCAGTCCTCTTGTCAGTGACTTCTTGGATTTGTTCCATGTTTTAGTCTGGCCGCCCCTAGCTTTCTTCCAATCTACTCCTACACCACAAAACATAGCTCGTCAAACAAGGCATTTGAATGCTCAACACTGTGTTAACCTCTATTTTTATGTTCTATTATAAGATTAAATTAATCTTCTATGTTTGTATTATAACTGACTGATTGTTAATTGCTTGTATCATTAAAAGGTGAGTGCATTTTATGTGTTTACTTTTTCTCTTATTTATCTTCTTTTCCAGATTGTTCCGTACAAAGTGAAAAGGATTATTAGCATACATTAGTGTTGGCCGGTGGTGGGATAATCCAGGACTAGCATTCCGTCCGGTTTATGACGCGTCAGCTACGTGTACCTGCGTCACAGAGTTGATGTGAACTTACGGACTTAAAACGTCATCGCGTTACATACACAGCTATTAAATCCCAATAGCTATTGGCTTTTCTAATGTGGTGAAGTTCAATTCATTTTAGATCGGTACTTTAAATCTTTCTATTAGATCTTTTAGACTTCAGTCGATAAGTCAGAGTATTAGGTTTGAGTCCCGGAAGGAACATAAAATCTAAGATATCGGTACATCTAGCTGATGAGTTTCAAATAGAGAAAAGACACACATCTCCTGGAGTCCACTGCTAGTCACCGCCCGTCTATCTTAACAGTTCTTTGCACATTTAGAAAATATCCATCAAATAATACTTTTACAATTACATCAGAACCCAGTAGAGCTAATAAATATAGTAGTTACGTTCCCTTATATACGTTTACAGTTGTATAAGATTTCTTAGAAATCACTCGGAATAAATACACAAATAACTAACATGTTCTATTTTCTTTAAAAATAATTAACCTTGAAAGTAAAGTTTCGAAAATATACTATCCGATCATTTTGATTTTGTGCACACTATAAATATAGTAGAGCAAAGGTTAAAATTTAATTTATTACTTCAAATCTACAGTAAACGAATTATATCGTGTACTATGTCATTTAAGTGAGAATCAATTAATCAGTGAGTGTTAATAACTTAATCATATGCTGCACTGGTTATTTGATACTGAACGAATTCTAATGAATCGATTTAGTCAGAGGTTTTTTTTATTCATACTGTAGTGCACGAGAACGCAGGTGGGGCAACCGAATTGTATTTATCGAAAATTACAGAGTTACTCAGTAAAATAGGAAAACCATATCGTAAATCGTTCATTTGCAAAATATCAGTTCATCATATCGAACTCGACTGTTCCTGTTGCAAAAGATCAATCCATTGTCACTATTCATGCGTTTCATACAAATTCCATTGTTTTCTAACTCTTCCTTTCTTGATCCTCACCCATCTTCCGCTGCCAGACATTACTTTGACACTCACGTCATATACTACTTATAACTAGCTCGCACCACAATACTACCATACTATTAATAAGCTTATTTTGTGAAATTTGAGTGTTTTCATTATAGGTTTGTAGAGATTGTTGAATTTCATTGAAATCATGAAATTTCTGGAATTCTAATTAGAAGCTATGATCAACGAAGATCAACCCTATCGATTGTAAAGTAGTGTTGACCGAAAACAATCGATGATATCGCGCAATACCATGGATTGATTAAAATTAGACACTAAGAGTGTTAGATGCGCCAGTTCAGTGGTCTAAAGGTTAAGCATCGTGAATATGATCGAAGGTTCTGGGTTCGATTCCTGCATGTGGAGTTGCGAAGGTGCACTACTGATGAGTCCCATACTAGGACGAAACGGCTTTCCAATGATTTCCGTTGAAATTATGAAGCGATTTAAGTTAGACAACCATCTAAAACCTGACAGACAGACAGATACAACGCAGAACTTCGTACATAAGTACATCAGTTCAGGTTGCCATACCACGTCAGCACAGAGACGTAACTGTCAATTCAAATAAAAGTGATAGCGACAGTCTACTCTTCACGAGCACTAGTAAGGCGTCTCAGTATAATCGAGGCTAACAATTTAGAAACTATATTAGTTGGACTTATTCCCCTGTGATTGTCACAAGAAGACTTTTGTCCTTTCTTATAAAAAGAGACAATCAGTGATTGAGACCAGTCAGATGGGATTATGTCCAGTTCCCAGATTCTACCTAAGATCTCAGTCAACCTAGTTGCTAAAACTAGACCACCATCCTTAAATATCTCAGGGGTCGGTCTGTCAGCACCTGCTGCTCTACTTCGCTTTAGATTTCCTCTAGCTTTATCAGCTTCATGTAGACTGGAAGGACTTATATCGATTTGCCATTCAGGATGACTGGAGATCGTGGGTAACCGAAGTGTGGCTCGAGGCCAATTGAACTGATCCCTAAAGTGTTCTGCCCATCGATCCAGTCTCCTGGATTGAGAATAAATAATAATCCCATCCTTTTCCGAAATAGTCTCACTCACATTTGAGTTCCTAATACCGGTTTCCTTGAAAAGTCGGTACAACTATCTGTTGTTGCCTTTCGCCTCTGCCTTTTCCATCGTTTTTGCTTTCGCCACTCAACACTGTTCACGGTCGTTGCGCAGGCTTTTTATTAGTCTGCGCCTAAGCTTACTTCTTGACAACCTGAAAGTGCTAGAAAATTGTTTCATCTTAGTATGGAACAACATTACAGGAATGTGTATCTACGATCATGAAACAAGCAACCGAACGCAAGAGCTTCGATGATCACTTAACCTTGGCAAGTCTGTTAACTGAACATTCGATTCGATTTCTTGGTTGCTTCTAATAACCTCAAACTGAATCTACACAACAAATTGAATATAAGTGGAAAAGCGTTTAGTGTAGAACCAAGAACTAGTGATGAGGATTTAGTTGACTATCGAAATCAATCAAAGTTAGATCTACAGTCATATTTTTGAAAATTGGATTGAGTTATACATAGCAATAATAATTTGCCATATTATATGATTAAGCATCTACGATGCTAGACACAATCGGAATCACAAAACCAATTTCACATTCCGAATGATTCAATTATTACTCGCCATATGAAACCTCTGGACCATCGAACCAGAATCCAATGGTGTGCAAGTCTAATCTATCTAATCTATCTACAGTAGTGTGAAACAATCCGATGTATTCAACGAGTGTACCTTCATCACACACCGTATGGTGGAACTCCACTGGTCACAGCTGCTCATCAGAACTTCATAAGTGGCATCCTGAAGCTAGTCACTATATTAAATTGATTAAAATCAAAAATATACACCGCTGGATCTCAGATCAGCGACCTTAAGATTAAGCGTTTGTACAGGAGACTGACGGTTCCTGGGTTCGATTCGCAGATGAAAGATAGCAGATATGCATTCATTGCTAACTGATCCTACAGTTGACATATTGCTTTCTGTCAATCAGTTAACTATCATCAGAACCATAGTGAACAGGATATCAAATCTACCAAACTAACAGCTTTCTAACCTAAGTTCACTAAACCACATGTCATCAATTTAATGTCTAATAATAATCCAGAGAAATGAATATCAAATAAGTTAGTTGCATCATACTACTTTTGTAAATTATCAGTAGTAATTATGAATATAAAGCTACTGAATAATCCAAGCAATGAGAAAAACAAATGAATATGTGAATTTGTTTTTCTGTTAACAGTATTCAATTTCCTATTGTAAAATTCATGGTCCAAAGATAATTTATAAAAAATAAATCGATATACACTGATAGACATTGACAATCATATCGTGTATCATGTTGATAACTTTTTTCCATCCTCCCGTCAATTTAGACCGTACTACAAATCACTGTAAACCTATACTACATTTGAATTGTTGCGCTCGTCTCTAGGTATGTTTAAACTATTACGAGTTCACGTTAGGCGAATAACGAGAACAAAAAATGAACCAGTGTCCAGGTAGGCTACTGTGATCCCTGGACCAGCGAGAAGTCTTGATATAGTGTAGAAATTGTTGTATTCTACAAACACCCAACCAGCGCACAATGAATCCAAGCACTCAAATTGCGTTTGTTAATACTCTATAGAGACGTCCTTGGGACAGTCACAAAAATAGCACACTAAAATGACACAGTAACCAATCACAGCAAAGGATTTTCTTGGAGGGAAATGTGATCTCAAGGTCGGCTGATCGGTCCATCAAATAAATCCTAAATAAAGATATTTATCAAGCGAGTTCTGAGGATGTAATACATCTCCAACAATTATGTAAGATAATTGCTTAAAAAGTATTTTTTTTAGAAATTTTCAATTGACAGGGAACTTTTGCTCATCATTGATCATTGTCGATTAGCAGCCATGTGACCTACTATTGAAACAACATACTGATCAAGTGATAAAATAAAACGGTTTACTTTGATAGTTGATGAGAATGCTCACTATATTTGAAAACAATTAGATTTCAAGAAATAAACAATGAACAGGAGATGATGTAATAGGTAAGAGTTTTTGATAATTTCCACAAAAAAACATTTGTGAAAATTGTTTTGTCCACTAGAATCTTGTCTGGAACTCTCAGTATATGAGTGTATGCGTAACTCCGTGAATTGATCGAAGTTAGACATTAACACCGTTAGATGCCCGCTCAGTCAGTCAGTTGCAACGTAGAACTTCGAACGTACGTACATAAGTTCATGTTGCCATACCACAACATTAGCACAGAGACGCAAATGTCAAATCAATTCCCATAGTGATAAAGATAGTAGAGGTATTAATGGTATAATAAAGAAGACTAGGGTTTAAGATATTATTCAAAAAATATAACTCAGTGAGATAAGGTTAGAAAGACAAAGGTAGAAGTGCTGACGATTCCAGAAGATTAGGATTTGAGAGAGCTCAAAGAGTGGATGCACCTGCGCCATTGCAAACGATTTTGAGCCATGTCGTTCAAGGTCTCTAACCATTGATGACTTTCGTCTCGCGAACCCCAACCAGGTAGTCTACATCTACCAACATGACTCAGTCCACTAGTCAGTGATTTCATGGATTTCTGCCATGTTTTGGTCTGGCCGCCCCTAGCTTTCTTCCAACCTACTCCTACACCACGAAACATAGCTCGTCGAGGCAGCCGGTGGTTAGCCATACGTAACACATGTCCCAACCACCTCAACTGATGAAGTTTCATTACTTCATCTATTGATCTGCCATCCTTACCTAGTACTCGTTTCCTAACGACAGCATTGCTTACTCGGCTGTCCCACGATATACGAGCAATGCTTCTTAAACATCTATGATCGAATACTAGTAACCTACGAATATCCTGAACTCTTACTGGCCATGTTTCACACCCATATAATAGGACAGAGCAAACTGCTGAGCAGCAAACCCCTCCTTTGGTTGATAGACGGATATCTCGTCTACGCCATAAGTGACGCAAGTTGGCAAAAGTCAATCGTGTCTTCTGTATCCGTGCCGAGATTTCGTCACACACCGGGCCATCAGCACTGATGAGACTCCCCAGATAAGTGAAGTGATCTACACGCTCGACTACTTCACTCCCTATCACTAGTTCAGGTGCCGAAGCAACCCAGTCTTGAATCAACATTTTGCATTTCGAGGGGGAAAACCGCATCCCGAACATGCTCGCATTGTTGCTTATGGTAGTCAGAAGACTCTGCATTTTGTCAGCGTCTTCACCGAATAGAACTATGTCATCGGCATATTCTAGATCAGTAAGCGACTTTCCTGGTAGAAGGTCAACCCCTGAAAAATCTGACGAGCTTAATGTTAACTCTAAGAGGATGTCTACGACAAAGTTGAACAACAATGGAGAGAGTGGACAGCCCTGACGGACACCACTTGATGTAGAGAATTCAGATGACAGTTCGCCATATGCTCTCACCCGACCAGTGGTGTTCGAGTAGAGTGCTTGTATAAGGTTAATGTACTTCTTTGGTACACCTTTCAATGAAAGACACCGCCACAGAACCTCACGATCCACTGAGTCGAATGCCGCCTTAAGGTCCAGGAACACGACTATTGTCGGACGTCTAAATGTGTGTCTGTGTTCCAGGACCTGTTGTAGTGTGAAGATGTGGTCTATACAACCACGTCCAGGTCGAAAACCAGACTGGTTTTCTCGAGTCTGCTCTTCGCGAGCTCTAGTTAGACGTCTAAGTATAATCGAGGCTAACAATTTAGAAACTATATTAGTTAAACTTATTCCCCTGTGATTGTCACAAGAGGACTTCTGTCCTTTCTTGTAGATTGGGACAATTAGCGACTGAGACCAGTCAGATGGGATTACGTCCATTTCCCAGATTCTACCTAGGATCTCGGTCAGTTTAACCGTTAAAACTGGACCACCATCCTTAAATATCTCAGGGGTAAGCCTATCGGGACCTGCCGCTCTACCTCTCCTTAGATTTCCTATAGCTTTCTCAACTTCATGTAAACTGGGAGGACTTAAATCGATTTGCCATTCAGGATGACTGGAGATCGTGGGCAACCGAAGAGTGGCTGACGGCCAGTTGAACTGATCCCTAAAGTGTTCTGCCCATCGGTCCAGCCTCCTAGATTGAGAATGGATAATAAGACCATCCTTTTCCGAGATAGTCTCACTTACATTCGGGTTCCTAATACCGGTTTCTTTGATAAGGCGGAAAAGTTGTCTACTGTTGCCTATCGCCGCTGCCTTTTCCATCGCTTTTGCTTTCGCCACCCACCACTGTTCACGGTCGTTACGTAGGCTTTTTATAAGTCTGCACCTAAGTTGACTACGCTCTTCATCATGTTCAGAGTCAGGTGGGATGTGTTTTCGAGCATCCATCAGTTCGGTGGATGCGACTGAAATCCACTGCTTCATCCTAGCATTGTGGTTTACCTTGCTAGCAGATACCATTGCTGTTTCCACAGCCTTCTTGATATGATTCCAACCTGCTTCAGGATGGGAATCACTTGCATGGCCGCCTAACTGTTTTTCTAGTTCGTCCTGAAATATTTTCTTAGCTTGATTATCATCAAGTGAAGCCCTAAGAGGCTTCCTTACGGTGTCTTTCCTACGTCCAGTAAGCCTCAAACAAATACGTGCTCGCACTAGGGCATGATCTGAATCTAAACATGTGCCCCAGAACGAGCGACAGTCCTCTATCGAACCCCTCCATCGGTGGCTGATGGCGATATGATCTAGTTGTGTCCAACGTTGAGACGACTTCGGGGGTCGCCAGGTCAAAAGGCGTTTTTCCTTATGCTTGAAATTAGTGTTTGCTAGAAATAGTTGGTTTTCTGAGCACAATTGCAGCAGACGGTCACCATTGTCTGTTCTTTGAGCCGCGAGTCTATAACATCCACCTAGGTGTCTTTCATTTCCACTTAATCTGCCTACTTGAGCATTGAGGTCACCAGCCATTATAACTATATCAGAGCGCTTAACTTTTTGGAGGAGGTCCGAAAGCTTTCTGTAAAACTCATCTTTTACATCATCTGGGCTGCAGTCAGTGGGGGCGTAGGCTGATATGACGAAGAGGCAACGGCGAGTGTCCCTATCTTTCCAAGTCCTTACTGTCCCGTTCAGTCGGACGGCGCACAAGCGACTATCTACAGGGATCCAGTCAAGGAGAGATTGTTCTGCCCTACGACTCAATGCTATACCTACACCGGCGAGGCCCCTAGAAGCAGCATCAGGGCTACCGGATACACGAAGGGTAAATCGAGCTGCTTCTTTATCTTGACATGGTGAGGTCAAATGAGTGATGCTACTCGGATCCTGTATGCGCGTTTCCGAGACGCAGCACACATCGATGGAACGAGATTCTAAAGTCCTAGCTAATGATGCCTGTTGCCCTATTTGACACAATGTCCGTACATTGAATGCTCCAACATGTAGTTTGGAACGGGGTTTAAGGAGACCAGGAACGACGTTTCGCAAACTCGCATCGTTTGCATTAGCTGTGCACTGTAATAAATGAATGTGAGAAGAGTTAGTTGTGGAGATAAGAGAGGTATTAGGGAATGTAGGAAGAATTTGATTTTGAACAATTTGGTCTCGTGTGCTGTTACGGGTACGAGGGCGGTTATTACTTCCCGGCTGCCCACACCGTGGAAGGTTGTTTCTTGAGGAACCTGAAAAGGAAGATGGATTAGTGTTGGTGCGTGACCGCAGGGTCCAAGGGACAACTGCTTGAGGCCGGTCACGCACGGCCTTTTTATGAGAGGTATTTAGAGGATTAGCTCCGTTCTTAAAGGCCCTTAGTGGGCACCCTTACCGCTGGAGACGGAAATCCGTGAGGTAGGGTGAGGTGTGACATTTTTAGGGTCGACCTTTTCTAACCCTTCCTTCCTTCTCTGTGAGAAGGCAGCATCGCTGCAGATGCTGGTTGTCCGAGGGAAACACCTTACTGCTGTCACACCCCTCTACAGTCAGTCAGCAGTACGACTTCGCCCTCAGACCTTGGGTAGCTGCTTTTAGTCTCATCGTTCTTCAATCGACCTGCCTGGCATGGTAGGACCTGCAGGAACATGTGTTCCAGCCAGTATAGCTCGGTTGGGTCATCACGATAGGCAAGCCCGACCACCACGTCAAGGTAGCAGCTTCGGTCGGGACCGGCTCAGTGGTCCGGAAGTGAGACGTTCGCGCACAAGACCGAAGAACCTGTGTTCAAATCCCACGAGTTGAAGGAGTCATGGATGCGCACTGTCACTGTTGATGAGTCGTCCCCTACCAGAATGAAACGGCCATCCAGTGTGCTTTCCGGTTTCTAATGATGGTTGGTTGTCTAAACGTTGATGATCGATTCATGATTTCAAATCAAAATTTAATCATCACAAAAAATATATATTGAACATTTCAATAATCAAATCAAGTTTACACTTGATGTTTATTGAATCCAATTGTTTTGAATAAGGTAGAAAGGATACACGTGAGTTTGAGAAGACTGAGGCAGGCGCGGAAGATTGTATTGTGCAAATTTACACTCTTAGTCAATTAAAAACGAAAACATTACATTGAACACTCTATTTGCACACCATCTTTGAGTCGTGACTTCCAACACTCCATCCTTCTTCCATTCCTGTTGTTGCTTCCTTTCCTTCCTTCCTGTTGGTACTACTCCATTTACTTCTTGCTTTTGTTCCATTTGCTTTCCGTTTTCCTCTTGTGACCGTGCGAATTATTCTTTCATGTCCCATCTTATACTACTTATATGGTTCGTATAAGTAGCACACACCACAAGTCTAGTGAGAAGTGTACCGCGTGAATAGTACACAGTGTGAAATAAATTTTCAATCAATGAATAAATATGTGCATGTGTGTATGTGTCAGGAGACAGCGTAGGTAGGAGAACACTGGTCAGCGGTGGCCTATGCTCCATTGGAGAGTGAAGGCGTGTAAGTAAGTAAGTAAGCAAGGTGTATGTGTATTCATATAGTTGATATTCACTGAATGAATATCAGTCAGTGTACAATTGTAAATGTGTGTTGTTTTTATGTTGATAAAAGCCGAATATGTATGCGAACTGAGAAATTACCAATTAACATGATTGTGACATAGATAGAGATGAGTTGCAATTACTTGTGATGAATAGTTGGTTGATATGTGATGACTAATTACCCAACAGCTTTTCCGGTTAGGCTGTTCTGATTTAGCCTATGCACACATCATCTCTGCTGTCCATCTCTCTTTTTTCATTTGTTATAACTTACGAGATGGTGGAGAAAATTTGTAGATGAGATGGATAATTGTGGTGAGGTTTCGTTCACTGAGCTACAACTCCTTTCTGAAATATTTTGCCCGCATCACTAGTGATCTTATGTCATGTTTGTTACGAATGTAACGCTATTGCCAGCCAATTCTTCGATTTCTTGAAATCAATCGAGGTTTTGGGAGTTATGTTTCAAATATTGATCGTATTCCTTCTGTTTCGCCCACAGAAATTGTATTACAGTCCTGAAGACTGATCTCGCAGATCATATTCTGTTGTTTTGTTCATGGAAGCCTATATTTAACTTTCAATAACATTGATTTTATGATATCACTGGCATGAAAATAACCTCTTACACGAACTTTACTTAGAATCTTTTTAATTTCTTCCGATTTCGATTTAAGGCATGAAATCAAAACAGTGGGCTTCCTCCGACTCTGTGCAAACTCTAAATTTATTTTTTCTTGCATTTTTGACAATCTTCTTTTTAAAAGAAACACTTACGTGTCGATCATATTAAATTCAATTTCGTCTGTTGGTCTTCTTTCTCTTCAGTGGGATGATAATGTTAGGATATTCATCCAATATCCTAAGAGAATTGTTGGTCGATTCCTGTTGGTTAATTCCTACTGGTCAATTTTATGGTCGTCCTAGATATCAATGTCACGTGCTCCAATGTTGTTTCTTATTGGTTGTCCTGACTATCAATGTCACTTCAAATGTTGCTTCCTATTGGTCGTCTTAACTGTCAATGTCACAGACTTCGATGTTGTTTCCTATTCGACCAAAATGTATAAATACGCATTATCTGTAACGTTTTATGACCAGGACCAGGACCCGGTCCCGGATCCCTAGTCTGGGATCCTGATTCTCTTCTGGACTCGGACCACGTACTTTCTGAATGCTTGTAGAATACACGTTCTACTTCATATCACGTTTTGTCTTCATATTTTCACTCAATATGCGGGTTGGGATAATCGGATTTGAGTAGCATGTCGTGTCGCCAGATCCTCGATCCTGGCTCTCGTTTTCCGACTAGGTAAACTCGTAATAGTTCAAGTATATCAAGTTGACGTGTTTACGTGCAGGTGTAACAGATAACTTCTGTTAGATTAGATTTCTCATCACTGTGACCTTTGTAGAGTAAACATGAGACGAAGAGTAATCTAAGTATCTTTTGGTATATGTTGAATTCTGAAATAATATCATTTTTCAAACCAGCAATTGAGAAATGCTAATTTGTGGTTCGTGAATTCTATTTCTTCGTTGAATTTGATAACTTTGGATATACTAACAATATTTCCAAATATTTCTTCTAATTCGTTTTGTTTGCTGATGACAAAAATGTCATCTACACATCGAAACCAAACTTTAGGTGGATTTATACACTGGTTCCCAAGGAATGCATGGATAAATTATCTACTATCGCAGATACTACTAAAACCATTGCCACACAGTTGGGGACGTTAAAACACCCAGAACTCACTTGATAAAGGTCCTAATTTTGGATTTTTTTGTGTTTTCGAGCATGGGCTGATCAGTTGACCTTCAGCTTACAGTTCGCACCGCGAAAATCCTTGACTGTCATTGGTTGATGTATTATTTCAGTAAGCTATTTTGGTGGCTCTCCCAAGGATGTTTCTATCACGTATAAATAAACTCGATTTGTGTGCTTGTCACCCTCATATTTTGAAGCTGCTTGAAGAATACACTTTTCTATGCCTTATTAAGAATTCTTCCTCTACTTAGTGGGGCCTTGGGACACTAGGATTAGAGTAGCCTATCGTGTCACTGTAACATTAATCTTCACGCTTGTTTACCGACTAAGGTGAACTCGTAATTGCCTCAAACACATCCATTGATGAGCATATAACACACCCTTTTTTTTTCTGCATTTAAAAGTGTCGACAGAAGAAGATCAAGGTGGATGACTAACGTCTTTCCAAACACTTAATACCCTTGGACAGATCTAACAGACATCGTTAAGTTGAAATCTGTGTCAAATACTAAATAATCATATTATTCACATCCAAACGTTCGATTGATTGATAGTAGTAAATACGGAAGAAACATGAAAACTTGTCATCATTTCATCATCTTCCATTTGTATAGATCTTGAATCCAATGGAGCTTTTAATCCCATGAATAACTAATTTGTCATATGGTTTAAGTATCCTAGCCATAGCTATGTAGTTTCATTAGTAAAAACCCGACCGTAGCTGCTACCTTGACGTGATGGTCGGCCTTGCCTATCATGATGATGACCCGACCTAGCGATATTGGGTGGAAATTATGTTCCTGAAGGTTCTACCATGCCAGGCAAGTCGATTGAAGAACGATGAGACCAAAAGCAGCTACTCAAGGTCTAAGGGCGAAGTCATACTGCTGACTGACTGTAGAGGGGTGTGACAACAGTAAGGTGTTTCCCTCGGAAAAACCAGCATCTTCAGCGATGCTGCCTTCTCACAAGGAAGGAATGGTTAGAAAAGGTCGACCCTAAAATTGTTACACCAAACCTTACCTCACGGATTTCCGCCTCCGGCGGTAAGAGCTGTCCACTAAGGGCTTTTAAGAGCGGAGCTAATACTCGAAAATCCTCTCATAAAAAGGCCGTGCGTGACCGGCATCAAGCAGTTGTCCCTTGAACAATGCGATCACGTTTCCAGGTCTCTAAGACCAACACTAATCTATCTTCCTTTTCAGCCCCCTCAAGAAACAACCTTCCACGGTGTGGGCAGCCAGGAAGTGACAACCGCCCTCATACCAGTAACAGTACACACAAGACCAAATTGGTCGAAATCAAATCAAATCATTAGTAAAAATGTCGATGAATTTATGAAACAAAACCACTAAATTTAGTGATGCATTATTCTTAGCAATCTTTCGCGGTCAATAGAATCTAAAAAGGTCACAGTGATGAGAAATCTAATCTAACAGAAGTTATCTGTTACACCTGCACGTAAACATGTCCCACTTGATATACTTGAACTACTGCGAGTTTACCTAGTCGGAAAACGAGAGCGAGGATCGAGGATCCGGTGACACGACATGCTACTCAAATCCGATTATCCCGACCCCCATATTGAATAAAAAGAAGACTTGAATGTGAAGTAGAACCTATATTCCACCCAGAAAGTACGCGGTTCGAACCCTTAAGAGAATGAGGATCCCAGACTAGGGATCCGAGACCGGGCCCTGGTCCTGGTCGTGTTCATAAAACGTTACAGATAATGCGTATGTATACGTTTAGGTCGAATAGGAAACAACATTGAAGTCTGTAACATTGACATTCCGGACGACCAGTATGAAACAACATTGAAGAACGTGACATTGATATCTAGGACGACCATAAAATTAACCAATAGGAATTAAGCAATAGGAATTGACCAATAATTCTATTAGAATATTGGATGAATATTCTAACAGAACGTTGGCTAATTAGCTGAACGAAGTGATAGTTTCACGTTAATTGACTGTCATATATACATATACACCTTTCTACTTGATTGACAGTATGAGCACATTTAATGCAGAAATGTATTAATGACACACATTGTTTAAATTTACTCAAACATAAAATACGAATATTGACAATATACACCACACACAACAACATACACACACACACACTGACAGTGAACACTTACAATTCGATCACGAGAACCGCCTGTAATTGATATAATCACTAATGGATAATTTGGGATAGTTGAAATTTGATTCAAATAATCATGTATACGTTGATAAATATTTGCCATTGAACGATCTGGTAGGATAACTAAAGATTTAAAATAAGAAAATGAAAGTTAGTTTAGGGTTAGGGTTTAGGGTTAAACAAAACTGTAACAATTTTTTTTCAGTAAAGTTGGATAGTGATTAATAGTGCAATTCAGGATGCACGTTTCGTTCTACTTCGGATGGATGTATTTTGCGCCCTAATGTTAACGATTACACTGAGACTCAAACGGTCACTTCAACGCCGAGGTGTGCATAAATCCAACAGACACGTTTCAAATATATGATAAGATGTGCATTTAGGATTCCATTGCTAGTTGACTCCACTTATAAATGACTGTGACTTAATGATAGTCAATTAGTCAGTTACAATGTATAACTTTGTACGTACTTAGGTAGATAAGTTCAGGTTGCCATACCACACATTAGTACACAGAAATGCAATTGTCAATTCAAATCCTATAGTAGTAGAGATAGTAGAAATACTGTAGTGTGTGCTACTTATACGAACGATATAAGTAGTATAAGAAGGGACGTGAAAGAAGAACTCTCACGGTCAGAAGAGGAAAATGGAAAGCAAATGGAGCAAAAGCAGGAAGTAAATGGAGTACCAACAGTAATGGAAGAAGGATGGAGTGTTGGAAGTCATGACTCAAAGATGGTGTGCAAATAGAGTGTTCAATGTAATGTTTTCCTTTTTTAATTGACTAAAAGTGTAAATCTGCATAGTGCAATCTTCCGCGCCTGCCTCAGTCTTCTCAGTACTAGCTGTAATCAGAGAGATTAGGGTTCCAAGATATTATTCAGGAAGCATAAACCAGCGAAATAAGTTTGAAAAAAAGAAACATCAAGTTGATTAAAATTTGACAGAAAACAAAGAGTGGATGCGCACCTACGCCATTGCAAACAACATAATGATACGTCACGATTGATAAGCTTGAAACTATTACCTTAGTTGATAAACGAGCGCGAGGATCGATGATCCAGCCATACGACAAGCTACTCTAATCTGAGCATCCCAGGCCCACTAAGTAGAAGGAGAAGACTTGATATGAAGTAGGAAGTGTATTCTACAAACTCCGAGAAAATAGGAGGACTGAGTCTAGAAAAGGATAAGAATTCCGGACTAAAGATCCGGATCATAAAACGTTACAAATAATGCATATTTATACAGTTAGGTCGAATAGGAAACAACATTTGAAGTATGTAACATTGATAGTTAAGACGACCAATAGGAAGTAACATTTGAAGTGACATTGATATTCAGGACAACCAATAAGAAACAACATTTGAAGTATGTGACATTGATAGTTAGGACGACCAAATAGGAATTGACCAATAGAATTAGACTTACAAAATAATGCTCTCTTAGGATACCTAATGAATATCTTAACAATTAGTGAGAGCTAAATTGTAATTGTCACACCTTTAACATGATATATAAGTTTGTATATCATAACGAGTTAGTCAAGTGATATTGACTGGAATACTTGTTCCCTTAGATTTACTCATGTGAGACAAGTTAGTTGAAGAACAGTACAAATAAAAAACATTAACTTGGATCCAGAAAGCGAAAGCATATTGCTAACTGCACTAGAATGTGATTACAGTAAGGTGTTGTCACCTAGCATTTGCAATAATGATGTCCTCCTCCAACAGTAAAAGGAAGTTAGAAAATGTTGAACCCCACACTAACACATTTTCACTTTGACCTAAAAAAAATTATGTAAGCGGCTGAAACACCAAACGGTATCAACAAAAATAGCCTAGCTTCAAGTACTAATTTCATTGTCACTTTCAAGTTGATAGGAGATATACTCTACAAATTCAGTTTCAATTTTTCAGGTACCACACATAAAAGAAAAAATTTATTTCGCCAGAATGTAAGCAACTTAAAAATAAATGACAATAATCTATTATTTTGGGGTAGAGTTTTGGAGGTCTGTATATTTACACATTTGAGATCATCAATCAATCATTGTTATACCGCCATTAGAAACCTGAAAGCACTGGACAGCCTTTTCGTCCTTGTATTGGACTCATCAGCTGTGGGCATCCACGATTCCTGCACCTCGCGGGATCCGAATCCGGGACCTTCGGCATTGTAGGCGAACGCCTTACCATCGGACCACTGCGCCGATGCTTCCAGGTTTCTAATGGTGGTCTAACAATGATTGATTGATGATTTCAAATGTGTAAAAACACAAACCTCCAAAACTCTGCCCCAAAATATCGTAACAGTGCTCACTGGTGACTAGCTTCGTGAGGAAATTCTCAAAGTCCTAGTTAGAAGACGGGACCAGTAGAGTTCAACCCTATCAGGTGTAGGCAGTAACTACCAAAGACAAATGGATGAGGTCGCGCAAAAATCCCTAGATCAATCAGAGTTAGACATTAACACCGTTGAATGCCGGCCCAGTGGTCCGATAGTAAGGCGTTCGCCTACAATGCCGAAGGTCCCGGGTTCGAATCCTGCAAGGAGCAGGAGTCGTGGATCCGCACTGCCACTGATGAGTCCCATACCAGGAAGAAACGGCTGTCTTTCAGTGCTTCCAAGTTTCTAATGGTGGTCAAACAATGATCGATTCATGATTTCAAATAGTCTATTATAAATCACTAAGTTCATCTTAATCATGACCGAATGCGTTTCTTGTTCGCATTCTAATGATATCGCTTATTTTTATGCATCCAACCTACTCTTACAAAGTGCCTAGACGAATTGATAATAGTGAAATGTTTTTTTGTCTACGAATATAAACTCAATAATGGTCAGTCAGTAATCGATTTAAAATAAGGTACAACATATTTACAAACATAAAAATTAATTAGTTAGAATGATGGACAGAGAAATGCAACACAACACAATACAACACAATCATTCAATTAGATAAGTGTATGCACTAACTAGACTAAAGGTCAAACTTGACTTGTCTAATTATTCATTGTATCGAACGAAATAAGGCGAATTCAGTAAGATTATTATTATTCAAATTGAACTGAACTTGATTGATCGGTTTGCTTTGTTATTTCATCATTAGGATAAGTCAATATAATGGTCATTTTACGAATATGCATGACGGGATTGTGAAGATTGTTAAGTTGCACATTTTCGAAACCATGAATCGATCAATGTTAGATCAACACCATTATAAACCTGGAAGCGCTGAAAGACGGTCGTTTCGTCCTGGTATGGGACTCTTCAGCAGTGCGCATCCACGAATCCTGCACCCCGCAGGATTCGAACCCAGGACCTTCGGTATTGTGCGCAACTCCGTGGATTTGATCAAGTTAGACATTAACACCGTTGGAAACCGGCTCAGTGGTCTAACGGTTAGGGCGTTCGCGCACAATACCGAAGGTCCTGGGTTCGAATCCTGCCGGGTGCAGGAGTCGTGGATGCGCACTGCTGAGGAGTCCCATACCAGGACGAAACGGCCGTCCAGCGCTTCCAGGTTTCTAATGGTGGTCTAACATTGATCGATTCATGGGCCCCCAACCAGGTAGCCGACAACTACCAACATGACTCAGTCCATCTGGCAGTGACTTCACGGATTTCTGCCGTGATTTGATCTGGCCACCTCTAGCTTTCTTTCAACCTATTCTTACATCGCAAAACATAGCTCAACAAGGCAGTCAGTGGTTAGGCATACACAACGCATGTCCCAACCACTTCAACTGATGAAGTTTCAATACTTCATGTATCGATCTACTATTCTCACTTAGCACCCGTTTCCTAAAACAGTATGGCTTACTAGGTTGTCTCATGATACACGAGCAATGCTTCGGAGACAACTATGATCGAAGACTAGTAACCTACAAATATCGTCTACTCTGACCGGCTATGTTTCGCAGCCATAAAGTAGGACGGAGCGAACTTCTGCGCAGTACACTCGTCCTTTAGATAGCAAACGGATAACTCGCCTACGCCGTAAATGACGCAAGTTGGCAAAACCCAAACGAGCCTTCTGCATCCGCGCTAAGATTTCGTCATACACCAGGCCATCAGCAATGATGGTCTAATGGTGATCTAACAATGATCAAATTATGACTGTAATGAAATTCAGCAATCTTCACAAGTCTGTAAGAAAAATTATTCAATACATTTTTTGCAATTATGAAGAAATGTAATCTAAGAAATTTGTTGAACACTTAAAAAGATTAACTCAGTTACACAGAGTAGTATAGTGAATTCAGACAAAATATAAGATATACAACTATAAGCAAATTACGAATCTGTTGCAAATTCTTACTGTCCCAACTTGTCCTATTATATTCACACAACTAGATGAAACGATAACGAGACAAGCCAGAATAGCACAGGTAGTGAATGTCAATGGTAGTAGAAAAGATTACTACGCATACATAAATAGTAGGATTCCATTGGGAGGAAAAGTGAATTTATAGAAACTTAAAATCGAATGAAAGACATATAGTGAATTCATCTCCTCAATGATGACATATTCTGAGCTGATTTGACTTCATGCCTCCAATCAATGGTTAGGACAGTCGTACGAACTGAAGTCGAATAATCTGAACTTACCTACATCACCAAGGCCAGCTGATATCATGTCTTAGTATAATTATCCTTTGCTTTCTTTCAACATATTTGTACACTAGCAGATATGCATTGAAGTAGATAATGGTAAGGTGTGTGCAATAGAATGTTCTCAACCGATAGACGTTCGAAATCTTATCAGTTAGTGCACCATCTTTCTGTGGTACTTTATGCCTAACGACATTTTTGCTCTCCTAGTAGTCAGTGGTCACGACATACAAGTCTTCAAACACATCTATGATGATATACAGATAACCTATAAATCTTCACAACCCCACAATGCAATTACATGTGTTCACTAGTGACTAGCTTCGTGAGTAATCTTCTCCGAGTTCTAGTGGGAAGTCGTGACCAGTGAAGTTCAAACCTGTTCGGATGTATACAGTGTATGAGGTTGCGCAACTCCGTGAATTTGATCGAGTTAGACATTAACACCGTTGGATAGCGGCCCAGTGGTCTAACGGTTAGGGCGTTCGCGCACAATACCGAAGGTCCTGGGTTCGAATCCTGCGGGGTGCAGGAGTCGTGGATGCGCACTGCTGATTAGTCCCATACCAGGACGAAACGGCCGTCTTTCAGTGCTTCCAGGTTTCTAATGGTGTTGGTCTAACATTGATCGATTCATGGTTACAAATAAAACTTAACAATCTTCACAACAACCCCGCACTGCTATAAATGTCATCCACTCTCATTGGTTACATTTTATAGCCGAAATGAAACACAAGGTAACTGTAGTGCAACACATTCGTCCCTTTGTTAGTCAATGAAACAATTTGTCTATGCAACTAGTGATGCAAGTTGGCAGAAACAAAGAAACATTTCCTAATCAATCACTAGCTCACTATGGATAATGAGACTTTCTAAATAAGTGAAGTGAATGTCACGCTTAGTGGACTGATAGATCAAAGCCGATGAAACAGCTGGAGACGACAGAACCATAGAGGTCAGCATGTCTGCTGAGTTGACAATTCAATGGAAAGGGGTGAGTGAGTTAGATGCCTATAAGTCATATGTGACGGAACTTTGAGTAAAGATTGCTACCGAAGAGAAGAGTTTTAAGAGGTGAAGAAGAATACTTGCAGAGCAAAAGAGAAAACAACCTTGGACCAATTTGGATTTTAGAACACAGAGAAAGAGATACAAATATATGAGTGAAGATGAGGTGTACATATTGCATAAACATTTTGTGACTACTGAGAACTGACCAATTATGATTCCGATAAATTAAAAAGATCACTACAATATGAAACAGAACATTGATAACATGTATGTTGTATATAATAATGTTGAAAGCTTAGCAATCAAATTATTCGTTACAAATGTTACGATGCTATCAAAATAATTAACCAATTCAAACCATAAATCTTTACCAAAATGTGTTCTTTGGTGTTCCTCCTTTCCATACACCTTAAGAATTCCAAGTTAAGGCTTGCCTCGTTACGCAATTGGCTGCTATCCTCAGTGGGTGTCCTATCCGTCTCTAACGCTTTTTAGTCATTTCTTACTCTGCTGGAATTTGGTTTGTTCTCGCCCACAGTAGGTGACTGGTGATGGTGTCTGGCCAACGGATCCGAAATATTTTGCGTGTTAATAAACACCTGTATCTTGTGAATGATAATTTTCACGGTTTATCAACTTTCCGCTCCATCCAGTAAAAGATTTTTGACATTTGTATTGAAAATCGTGACTGTGTTGTTGGTTGGTAGTTGTTTTAAGTTACTGATCTTCTACAATTGTAGAAATGCTGCCCTTACTTTGCCACTCCGCGCCTTAACATCTGCATAAGATCCATCTTGTGGTGGTATTTCGTTCTCTGAGTTGGATGTTTTGGTTGTGAGGATTTCACTGCAGTCAAACGCCACGACAATTCTTCGACTATATCAAAATATACGGACAATAGTGGACATACTACATTCGTGTGGAACAATGTGGAAATACTGGATAGGGGGAACACGAAGAACACCATGCAATTTTTAGGAATCTTGGCACTCACGTCAATCAGCAATTAACAAACACATCAAAGTTGAACCAGTTTATCAGCCAGTCAGTGAAATCATAGGCAAACATAGGATGAAGCACCAAATCAAAGGCGGAAAAAATCAAAATGAAGGTGCAAACAACGGCAGTTGTAAAGTCAACAGCAACCAATCAGGACCGAGGTTAACAGAACAAGCTA
>CALYCR020000054.1:0-20794 GCA_944470395.2 Schistosoma turkestanicum | reverse complement strand
ATAGGGGGGGACGAGTGTGGTGCTGTGGTGCGAACTACTTATAAGTAGTATATAGCGTGAGTGTCAACGTAAAGTCTGGTAGCATAATATGGGGGGAAGATCAAGAAAGGAAGAGTCAGAAAACAATGGAATTTGTATGAAACGCATGAAGAGTGACAATGGATTGATGTTTGGCAACAGGAACAGTCCAGTTCCATAGGATGAACTGATCCTTTGCAAATGAACGATTTACGATATGGTTTTCCGATTTTACTGAGTAACTCTGTAATTTTCGTTAAATACAATTCGGTTGCCTCCACCTGTGTTCTCATTCACTACACTTGAACTCAATGACTTGTATGACGCATAGATATTCAGGGGCTTATTCGTACCAATGTTAATATCTTTAAATAAATACACATTAATTGTGATAGGCTTTGCGCAGTGATGACAATAAAATCCACATAGAAGACCGGATCAGCGGGTGAGTGGTGCGTTTTAGAGCATAGGTGCATGAATATGTGTACTGGTGAGATTTACACTAAAACTAAGTGATTTGATATATATTTCTAACTTGTTAAGATAAGATTTTGCGGTTATAAATCAGTGTAAAAATAACACATTTTTAAGCCCCCCCCCACAAAAAAGGATAGGAGTTAACCTGTCAGAAATTGCAGTATGATTTTAACACTCACTTAAGCAAGTCAAGCTCAAAGAGTTTGGGAAAAACTTCCAACAACCATTACAGTAAACGGATAGTGTTAATCTTTTAATACAACTGTTTATTCATGGCAAATATCAAATCTAAGCACAAACAAAGATACTATTCGGTCGCCGAATCTCAGCAAAGAACGATTGCGGCCGTTGGTTGATGTTCGATAGAGAACTTCAGCGTCTTTCTACAGCTAGAACTTATCTTTTTCAAGAATCAATGCTCAACCACAGAAGTACAATCTTCAGAGGAATATTTTTAGGATAAAACTATCAAATTAGTCCGTCATGGTCAGTCAGTCAGTCAGTCAGTCAGATGCAACGTAGAACTTCGTACGTAAGCACATCAGTTCATGTTGCCATACCACATCAGCACAGAGAAGTAATCGTCAATTCAAATCCAATAGTAGAAGAGGTAGTAAGGGAATTAGAAGTAATCGGAGAGGTTAGGATTAGAAGATACTATTCAAGAGGTATGATTCTGTGAGAAAAGTTTAGAGAGTCGAAACTAGAGGGGTTGAAGAATCCAGAAGATTAGGATTTGAGAGAACACAAAGAATAAATGCACCGGCGCCATTGCGAACGATTTTGAGCCATGTCATTCAAGGTCTCTAACCATCGGTAAGTATCATCTCGCGGACCCCAACCAGGTAGTCGACAATTACCGACATGGCTCAGTCCACTAGTCAATGACTTCATGGATTTCTGCCATGTTTTGGTCTGGCCGCCCCTAGCTTTCTTCCAACCTATTCCTACACTACAAAACAAGGCTCGACGAGGCAGTCGGTGGTTAGGCATACGCAACACATGTCCTAACCACCTCAACTGGTGAAGTTTCAATACTTCATCTATTGATCTGCCATTCTTACCTAGCACCCGATTCCTAATAACAGCGTTGCTCACTCGGGTGTCCCACGATATACGAGCAATGCTTCTTAAACATCTATGATCGAAAACCAATAACCGACGAGTATCTTCTACTCTCATTGGCCATGTTTCACAGCCATAAAGTAAGACGGAGCGAACCACTGCGCAGTACACTCGTCCTTTAGTCAGCAAACGGATATCTCGCCTACGCCATAAGTGACGCAGGTTGGCAAAAGCCAATCGAGCTTTCTGTATCCGTGCTGAGATTTCGTCAGTCACCAGGCCATCGGCACTGATGAGACTACCAAGATAAGTGAAGCGGTCTACACGTTCGACTACTTCACTCCCTATCACTAGTTCAGGTGCCGATGCAACCCAGTCTTGAAGCAACATTTTGCATTTCGAGGGGGAAAACCGCATCCCGAACATGCTTGCATTGTTGCTTAGGGTAGTCAGAAGACTCTGCATTTCGTCAGCGTCTTCACCAAGTAGGACAATGTCATCGGCATATTCTAAGTCAATAAGCGAGCCACCTGGTAGAAGGTCTACTCCTGAAAATTCAGACGAGGATAATGTTATGTCTAGGAGCATGTCTATGATAAAATTAAATAAGAATGGAGAAAGTGGACAACCCTGACGGACACCACTTGAAGTAGAGAATTCCGGTGACAGTTCGCCATAAGCCCTCACTCGACCAGTGGTGTTCGAGTAAAGAGCTTGTATAAGGTTAATGTACTTCTTTGGTACACCTTTCAATGACAGACACTGCCAGAGAACCTCACGATCCACTGAGTCGAATGCCGCCTTAAGATCCAGGAAAACAACTATTGTAGGACGCCTAAATGTGTGTCTATGTTCCAGGACCTGTCTGAGTGTGAAGACGTGGTCTATACAGCCACGTCCAGGTCGAAAACCAGCCTGGTTTTCTCGAGTCTGCTCTTCACGAGCTTTCGTTAAGCGTCGAAGTATTACTGAGGCCAGTATTTTAGATACTATATTAGTTAGACTTATTCCCCTGTGATTGTCACAAGAAGACTTTTGTCCTTTCTTATAGATTGGGACAATCAAGGATTGAGACCAGTCGGATGGGATTGCGTCCAGTTCCCAGATTCTACCTAAGATCTCAGTCAACCTAGCTGCTAAAACTGGACCACCATCCTTAAATATCTCAGGGGTCAGTCTATCAGGACCTGCAGCTCGTCCTCGTTTCAGATTTCCTAACGCTTTCTCAACTTCATTAAGACTGGGGGGACTTGCGTCGATTTGCCATTCAGGATGACTGGAGATCGTGGGTAACCGAAGAGTGGCTCGTGGCCAGTTGAACTGATCCCTAAAGTGTTCTGCCCATCGATCCAGTCTCCTGCATTGAGAATGGATAATAAGACCATCCTTTTCTGAAATAGTTTCACTCACAGTTGGGTTCCTAATACCAGTTTCCTTGATGAGTCTAAATAGTTGCCTACTGTTGCCTATCGCCGCTGCCTTTTCCATCGCTTTTGCTTTCGCCACCCACCACTGTTCACGGTCGTTACGTAGGCTTTTTATAAGTCTGCGCCTAAGTTGACTACGCTCTTCATCATGTTCAGAGCCAGGTGGGATGAGTTTTCGGGCATCCATCAGATCGGTGGATGCTACTGAGATCCACGGCTTCATTCTAGCCTTATGGTCAACCTTACTAGCAGATATCACTGCTGTTTCCACAGCCTTTTTGATATCATACCAACCTGCTTCTGGATGGGAATCGCTTGCATGGTTGCTTAACTCTCTTTCTAGTTGCTCCTGAAATATTTTCTTGGTTTGATTATCATTAAGTAAAACCCTAAGAGGCTTTCTTACGGTGTCTTTCCTACGTCCAGTAAGCCTTAAGCAGATACGAGCTCGAACTAGAGCATGATCTGAATCCAAACATGTGCCCCAGAACGAGTCCGTCATGGAGAAGTAGTTACACACTTATTCTACCATAGAGAAAGCATCATAGTGATATATGCTAGGAACTTAAACTAAACGGCTGAGAAAGATTTCGGAAACCCCTAACAAAATGACAGATCTTGAAGAATTCACATAATGACGCTTTGAATACGATCAATAACCAAGACAATGTACATGCAGACATCCAAAGAGCTTAATGCAATGATCTTAACCAGCAGTGAGCAACAGGAAAACAGAAGAGAAGAGAAGTAATACGAGGCAGCTGTTAATGACACCGTCGATGCTTTTAAAGTAATCGAGTAACCCAATACCAAGTACAAACTAGTAAACGAAACTAAAATTCACGCTCCAGGAGTGAACGTTAGTAACATTGCCCGGTAGTAAAGCTGAAACAACAATTAGAATCTGAAATTCAGTGGCTGGAAATCGAGTCATTACACTACTGTACCATAATAAAAATAAACAAAACTTACGTAATCAGATCAGTGACTTGTTTCACTAAAACTCCACGAATTTCAGCTAGTTTCGGATTTTGTTCCGTAACAAATTTTGTTACAAATTGATCATATTGAATCATAACAGGTGTCAGAAGAACACGAAATAATTCACCAACACGATCTACCCCACCACCACCACCACCACCATTTGTAGTTAGATGATCAGGCGGCTGAAGAATTCCACCGGCAGCGATTAATTGTGCTGCTGCTTCATACAAGAAACCTTGTTCAGTAATGCCTAGACCGGTTTTACCAGATTTCCCAATATTCATTGTATCATCACAACAACCATTGACAAAGCTAACATTACCATTCAACTGGTCACCATTTAATAATAAAACACTACAATCTGGTTCTAATGATAATTCTAATAAGTCGGAGAAACGTGATAAATATCCTTCGATATGTGGAAGCAGAGTTTTTCTACAGTGAGTGGATAAGAAAAATAATCAAGAGTTATGAAGATTAGTATTTGTACACACAATGAAATCATCAAACAATGAAACGTTGTAAGATCACCATTAGAAACTTGGAGGTGGCACTGAAAGACGGCTGTTTTTTTTACCTCGTTATGGGAAAATATCGTACAATGTTCTCTCACTAGTGACTGACTACCCAGCTTCGTGAGGAAACTTTCCAAGTTCTAGTGAGAAGACAAAGTGTGTGGAGTTCCATCCTGTCGGATGTATTGTGATGAATAGTGAAGTAAACTAAGTGATATTCTCTCTGTTTCATATGACAGTTAAAGCAATCTATTATGAAGAGCAAGATGACACAACCGCACGCTGACCCTGTAAGTAATAACCGCAGGTTCTTCAAACCACTTATACAGGAGAATAATGTAAACACCTCTACACCGCTCAAATTTCCATATTTGCGGATATCTGCCATCAAACCTCCCTAACAAACGTACTCATTCTATACAATTCACATACATTTTCATCCTTCGTAACCGGAAAGAACATTTTCTATCACATATAATATTCACATGACGATATTATTATCGTCCCATGCTCTTAATATCTTCACTGAAATATCAAGCCTACCCATATATTCTTGTTTAAGTTTTCATGCTTATCACTTTGACTACAGTTATTCATATTGAAAATATTCATCTGTAAAGTGATTCTTGATAACGCTTTTATTAGGATCATTCGTGTCTGATTGCAATGAATTTTCTTCAGCACTGTGACCTTCCACGGTGTGGGCAGCCGGGAAGTGACAACCGCCCTCATACCCGTAACCGCACGAGACACCAAATCGGTCAAAATCAAATCCTTCCTACACTATTGGATTTGAATCGACCATCACATCTCTGTGCTGATGTGGTATGGCGACATGAGTTGATGTACTTACGTACGAAGTTCTACGTTGCAACTGACTGACTGACTGACTGAAGACAAATTGGTGATGTCGCGCAAAATCCCTAGATTGATCAGAATTAGACATTAACACCTATGCATGCCGGTCTAGTGGTCCTGAGGTTAGGTGCTTTTGCGCAAGACCGCAGGTCATGTATTTTTGTTATAAATAGTCAAAAATTAATGTTATTTCACCAAATATCCTAAGAGTACTATTTTTGGAAGTATAATCCTATTGGTTAAAAATATGGTCGTTTTAACTGTCAAAGTCAAATACTTCAATGTTGGTCATCCGGACCGTCAATGTCACAGACTTCGATGCTCTTTCCTATTCGACCTAAATGTATAAATAAGCATTATCTGTAAGACTATATGATTCCGTCCCTGCTGCCTACCAACTCTTCTGTACTCGACCCAATAAACAACTCCATCCAACGGTGTTGTGTTTTGATATATAGGAGATTTGGGAATAGTATCTGGGTCGTATTGGAAGATTTGAATTCGGACGTCGGTATGATTTGAATAGCTACGTAGCAGCATTATGATACTCACCGGATTAATGTACTTAGGTTTGAGTTATGACTTTTTCTATGTGACAGGTTAGTGATACACTGTTATTCAGTTGGTTAAATTAACAATAGATAGGAATTTGAGCCAGTGACAATTTTTATAAGGAGCTAAATGTATTCATTCATAACTTATTAGCATTTCAAATGTATAGAAAATATTATTAGTAGGATTTCCAGAATAAAACTTATAAGACTACGGATATGAAACAGCAATTGACAAATGATGAAACCCAGGATTAAATCAAAGAAAAACAGTAAATCAATCTGTTCCAGTGTGTGACTGATGACAAATAATGTTACCCAAAAACACCGACAGTCAGTCAGTCAGTCAGTTAATTACAATGTAGAACTTCGTGCGTGCATACATCAGTTCAGGTTGCCATACCATGTTAGCACGCAGAGACACAATTATCACTTAAAATCCCATAGATGTATAGGTGGTGGAAGTATTAACAGTAATCGGAGAAATTATGGCTCAAAGATATTATTTCAGAAGTAGAATCTAGTGAAATAAACTTAAATAGAAAAAGATAAAGGTGATGCAGAATACAGAGGACTAGAATTAGGGAGAACATAAAGAGTGAATGCACTTGCGTCATTGCAAACGATTTTCAGCCATGTCATACAAGGCCTCTTACCAGAGGTTACTATCATCTTTCGGACCTCAACCAGGTAGTCTACACCTACCTACAAGCATGGCTCAATCCACTTGTCAGTGACTTCATGGACTCGTGTCATATTTTGGATTGGTTGCCTCTAGATTTCTTCCAACCTACTCCTACACCACAAAACATAACTCGTCAAGGCAGTCAGTGATTAGGCATAGGTAACACATGTCCCAATCACCTCAACTAATGATGATCTGACATCCACAACTAGTACCCGTTTCTTAACAACAGCATTGTTTACTCAATAGTCCCAAGAGCGGAGCTAACACTTTAAAAACTTCCCGCAAAGAGATCGTGCGTGACCGACCTCAAGCAGGTATCCCTTGGGCTTTGCAAGCACGCTCTCAGACGGCTCAGACCAACGCTAACCGGATTTCCTTTACAGATTCCTCAAGAAGTATCCTTCCACGATGTCGGCAGCAGGGAAGTGACAACCACCCTTATACCCGTTAAAAGCACAATAGACCATATCAAATCATGGTTATAGCACGTATTAATCTAGCTTAGTCTAACAATCAATGAGTTTATGAACTGATGCCATATATTTGCTGTGGCCATCTTACTTTATATACATATATATATTCCGACGAAAGACAATTTTCAGTGAAGAATAACAGATTAAACATCCGCCATCATTGTGTCAAGTATCATAACGAAACATTCGAGATTCAACCAATTACATTTTCTACTTAATAGAATTATAAAATTGAATTATAAAATAAATCTATATATGCTTCATATTAAAACTACATTAATCTTTTTTTTAAAAAAATCTATTCTAAGCTATTAATATTTAGGAGAGAAGCGAAAAAAAACTAAGAAACATGTTGGTGTTGCTGTTGTTCATGGACAATTATTTCTGACTGATATCGATTTGTGAACAGGTAAACAACAGATGAAGAACAGAAAATTACGCAATAGAACACACACAAAGTACAATAGTTTCATTAAGTACAAATGAAAAAAGAAGCTTTTTCATAAAATTAATGCTTACTTGTGTGATTTTATAATACGATTAATTAGATAAGCGCATCGTATTCTAACACTATGCCATGGACTATGCAAACCTCGTTCATCAACAAATGCAAGCTAAATGGAATTTCAATGAGGAATAAAAAGACAAAATGATATATTTTTAAAAAAAGTAAATTGAAACCATACTGTGTTAGGATATTCGCCAAATATCCTAAGAGCACTATTTTTGCAAGTATAATCCTATTGGTCGATTTCTATTGTTCAAAATTATGGTCGTTTTAACTGTCAAGGTCAAATAATTCAATGTTGTTTCTTATTGGTCATCCGGACTGTCATTGTCACTTCAAATATTGCTTCCTATTGGTCGTCTTAACTGTCAATGCCATAGAATTCGATGCTCTTTCCTATTCAACCTAAATGTATAAATACTCAATATCTGTAAGACTTCATGTTTTCCGTTCCTTCCTGCCTACTTCTCTTCTGTACTCGACCCAACTCTATCCAACGGTGTTGCGTTCTGATATATATAGGAGATTTGGGAATAGTATTTTGGGTCGTATTGGAATATTTGAATTTGGATGCCGCTAGGACTGAATAGCTAGCTATACGTAGCAGCATTATAACACATACATCACAGGCAATGGTCTTTGTTTGTTGATAAATTATCGGTTAATCCATAGTAGTATTGAAAATTTCGATGCTACCATAATTACGGCTACATTATTCTAGACGTGAATTGATTCATCTGAGAGAAAAAGGTGACATTTTCACTAACAGATCAGATCAGATGCAACGTAGAACTTAGTACGTAAGTACATCAGTTCATGTCACCATACCACATCAACACAGAGATGTAATGTCAATTCAAATCCATTAGTAGAAGAGGTAGTAAAGGTAATGGAAGTAATTGGAGAGGTTAGGATTAGAATATATTATTCAAGAAGTATGATTCAGTGAAATAAGTTTAGAGAGTCGAAACTAGAGGTGTTGAAGAATCCAGAAGATTAGGATTTGAGAGAACACAAAGAATAAATGCACCGGCGCCATTGCAAACGGTTTTGAGCCATGTCATTCAGGGTCTCTCACCATCGATTATTATCATCTCGCGGACCCCAACCAGGAAGTCGACAATTACCGACATGGCTAAGTCCACTCTTCAATGATTTCATGGATTTCTGCCGCGTCTTGGTCTGACCGCCGCTAACTTTCTTCCAACCTAATCCTACACCACAAAACATAGCTCGTCGAGGAAGTCGGTGGTTAGCCATACGTAACACATGTCCCAACCACCTCAACTGGTGATGTGTCACTACTGCGTCTATTGATCTGCCATTCTTACCTAGCACCCGATTCCTAATAACAGCGTTGCTCACTCGGGTGTCCCAAGATATACGAGCAATGCTTCGAAGACACCTATGATCGAAAACCGATGACCGGCGAATATCTTCTACTCTTAACGGCCATGTTTCGCATCCATATAAGAAAACGGAGCGAACTGCTGCGCAGTACACTCGCTCTTTAGTCAGCAAACGGATATCACGTCTACGCCATAAGTGACGTACTAACAATAAACAATTGAAGGTCACTTAGTTTTTATCAAACCGTAAGAAGTTGGTCAACTAGTGAGTGAGTCATACATAAATGTATAACTTGGCACTTATGTGTATCAGTTCAATTTGTCACACCATTCACTACTTTACAACAACACAGTGAGATGCCAGAGTAGTAAACGTAGCAACAGCATTGATGATAGAAGAAATGAAAACAGATATAGTCAGCGAAAACAATAATAATGGCTATAATAATCATGCGGATCCCAATCGGACAGTTTACACCTACCTACATGGTTCAGTTCGACTGTTAATAACTTTACTGACTGAAACTATGTTTTGTTTTGGACATTCCTAGCTTTTCTTAAACGTACAACTAAACCAGGACGCTTTGAAGTAGACAGTGGTAGAATGAGCACACGTAATATTAGGTGATGAAGATTCACTACCTCATCAATCCATTTGCCATGGTTACCTAGTACCTTTACTCTAATCTTCTCCATTACTAGTAATACTTCTACTGTGTCTACCACTATGGGATTTGAATTGACAATTGCACCTCCGTGTGTGTTAATGTAGTATGTCAACCTGAACTGATGTACTTATGTACAAAGTTCTACGTTGTAACTATTGACTGACCTAGTGCCTTGCATCTATGGTCTGATACCAATAGTAACTACAGAATATCATCCTTTTACAAACTATGTGAAACAGAGTGAACTACCGTGCAGTATACTTGTAGTTTAGTAAGAATACCGGAACGTAGCCTTCCGCTACAAGTTATGTAAGCTAGCAAAAGTAAACTGTGTTCTGAATCCATACTAAGATTTCGTCAAACACTGACATACAAAAAACACTGACAAGAACTCCAAGTTAACAACTGGTGAGATTTCCTTTTCAATTTTCAATAGATTTATTCAAAAGACTGTGAAATAAATAACAGTTTATATTCCTAAGGCAATGGGAATGGAAACAGTTGAATCGTGGTCACTTTTCAACAAAATCATAATAAGTGAAGTTCAACTTGTACTATAGGTTGTTACATTCATTGCATAGGTTAATTGCATGTGATTGGTTATATATACAATTTCTTTTATGATGATGAATAAATATTTTTATTTGCTTTAAAAGTCAGTCAGATGGAACGTAGGACTTCGTATGTAAGTACATCAGTTCATGTCGCCATACCACATCAGCACAGAGATATAATTGTCAACTCAAATCCAATAGTAGAAGAGGTAGTAAGGGTATTAGAAGTAATCGGAGAGGTTAGGATCAGAAGATATTATCCAAGAAGTATGATTCAGTGAGAAAAGTTTAGAGAGTCGAAACTAGAGGTGTTGAAGAATCCAGAAGATTAGGATTTGAGAGAACACAAAGAATAAATGCACCGGCGCCATTGCAAACGATTTTGAGCCATGTCATTCAAGGTCTCTAACCATCGATTATTATGATCTGGTTGGGGTCCGCGAGATGATAATAATCGATGGTTAGAGACCTTGAATGACATGGCTCAAAATCGTTCGCAATGGCGCCGGTGCATTTATTCTTTGTGTTCTCTCAAATGCTAATCTTCTGGGTTCTTCAACACCTCTAGTTTCGACTCTCTAAACTTTTCTCACTGAATCATACTTCTTGAATAATATCTTCTAATCCTAACCTCTCCGATTACTTTTAATACCTTAACTACCTCTACTATTGGATTTGAATTGACAATTATATCTCTGTGCTGATGTGGTATGGCGACATGAACTGATGTACTTACATACGAAGTTCTACGTTGCATCTGACTGACTTTTAAAGCAAATAAAAATATTTATTCATCATCATAAAAAAAAATTGTATATATAACCAATCACATGCATTTAACCTATGCAATGAATGTAACAACCTATAGTACGAGTTAAACTTCACTTATTATGTTTCTGTTGAAAAGCGACCACAGTTCAACTGTTTCCATTCCCATTGCCTTAGGAATATAAATTGTTATTTATTTCACAGTCTTTTGAATAAATCTATTGAAAATTGAAAAGGAAATCTCACCAGTTGTTAACTTGGATTTCTTTTCAGTTTTTTTTGTATATCAGTGTTTTGACGAAATCTTAGTATGGATTCAAAACACAGTTTACTTTTGGTAGCTTTACATAACTTGTAGCGTGGGCTATGCTCCGGTGTTCTTACTAAACTACAAGATACTGCACGGTAGTTCACTCTGTTTCACATGGTTTGTAAAAGGATGATATTCTGTAGTTACTATTGGTATCAGACCATAGATGCAAGGCACTAGGTCAGTCAATAGTTACAACGTAGAACTTTGTACATAAGTACATCAGTTCAGGTTGACATACTACATTAACACACACGGAGGTGCAATTGTCAATTCAAATCCCATAGTGGTAGACAGAGTAGAAGTATTACTAGTAATGGAGAAGATTAGGGTCAAGGTACAAGGTAACCATGGCAAATGGATAGATGAAGTAGTGAATCTTCATCACCTATTATTACGTGTGCTCATTCTACCACTGTCTACTTCAAATCGTCCCTGGTGTAGAGTTGTACGTTCAAGAAAAGCTAGGAATGTCCAAAATAAAACTTAGTTTCAGTCAGTAAAGTTATTGACAATCGGAGTGAACCATGTAGGTTGGTGTAAACTGTCCGATTGGGATCCGCATGATTATTATAGCCATTATTATGTTTTCGCTGACTATATCTGTTTTCATTTCTTCTATCATCAATGCTGTTGCTACGTTTACTACTCTGGCATCTCACTGTGTTGTTGTAAAGTAGTGAATGGTGTGACAAATTGAACTGATACACATAAGTGCCAAGTTCTACATTCATGTATGACTCACAAGTTGACCAACTTCTTACGGTTTGATAAAAACTAAGTGACCTTCAATTGTTTATTGTTAGTACGTCACTTATGGCGTAGACGTGATATCCGTTTGCTGACTAAAGAGCGAGTGTACTGTGCAGCAGTTCGCTCCGTCTTACTTTATGGCTGTGAAACATGGCCGTTAAGAGTAGAAGATATTCGTAGGTTATTGGTTTTCGATCATAGGTGTCTTCGAAGCATTGCTCGTATATCGTGGGACACCCGAGTGAGCAACGCTGTTATTAGGAAACGGGTGCTAGGTAAGAATGGCAGATCAATAGACGCAGTAGTGACACATCACCAGTTGAGGTGGTTGGGACATGTGTTGCGTATGCCCAACCACCGACTGCCTCGTCGAGCTTTGTTTTGTAGTGTAGGAATAGGTTGGAAGAAAGTTAGGGGCGGCAGAAATCCATGAAGTCATTGACGAGTGGACTTAGCCATGTCGGTAATTTTCGACTACCTGGTTGGGGTCCACGAGATGATAATAATCGATGGTTAGAGACCTTGAATGACATGGCTCAAAATCGTTTGCAATGGCGCCGGTGCATTTATTCTTTGTGTTCTCTCAAATCCTAATCTTCTGGGTTGTTCAACACCTCTAGTTTCGACTCTCTAAAGTTATTTCACTGAATCATACTTCTTCAATAATATCTTCTAACCCTAACTTCTCCGATTACTTCTAATACCCTTACTACCTCTACTACTATTGGATTTGAATTGACATTACATCTCTGTGTTGATGTGGTATGGTGACATGAACTGATGTACTTACGTACTAAGTTCTACGTTGCATCTGATCTGATCTGTTAGTGAAAATGTCACCTTTTTCTCTCAGATGAATCAATTCACGTCTAGAATAATGTAGCCGTAATTATGGTAGCATCGAAATTTTCAATACTACTATGGATTAACCGATAATTTATCAACAAACAAAGACCATTGCCTGTGATGTATGTGTTATAATGCTGCTACGTATAGCTAGCTATTCAGTCCTAGCGGCATCCAAATTCAAATATTCCAATACGACCCAAAATACTATTCCCAAATCTCCTAGATATCAGAACGCAACACTGTTGGATGGAGTTGGGTCGAGTACAGAAGAGTAGGCAGGAAGGAACGGAAAACATGAAGTCTTACAGATAGTGAGTAATTATGCATTTAGGTTGAATAGGAAAGAGCATTGAAGTCTGTGACATTGACAGTTTAGGACGACGACCAATAAGAAAGAACATTTGAATGACATTGACAGTCCGGATGACCAATAAGAAACAACATTGAATTATTTGACCTTGACAGTTAAGACGACTATCTTATCTTTTTGACCAATAGGATTATACTTCCAAAAATAAGTATCCTTAGGATATTTGGTGAATATCCTAACACAGTATGGTTTCAATTCTTTTTTTTTAAAAAGAAGTATATCATTTTGTCTTTTTCTTCCTCATTGAAATTCTATTTAGCTTGCATTTGTTGATGAACGAGGTTTGCATAGTCCATGGCATAGTGTTAGAATTCGATGCGCTTATCTAATTAATCGTATTATAAAATCACACAAGTAAGCATTAATTTTATGAAAAAGCTTCTTTTTTTCATTTGTACTTAATGAAACTATTGTACTTTGTGTGTGTTCTATTGCGTAATTTTCTGTTCTTCATCTGTTGTTTACCTGTTCACAAATCGATATCAGTCAGAAATAATTGTCCATGAACAACAGCAACACCAACATGTTTCTTAGTTTTTTTTCGCTTCTCTCCTAAATATTAATAGCTTAGAATAGATTTTTTTAAAAAAAAGATTAATGTAGTTTTAATAGAAGCATATATAGATTTATTTTATAATTCAATTTTATAATTCTATTAAGTAGAAAATGTAATTGGTTGAATCTCGAATGTTTCGTTATGATACTTGACACAATGATGGCGGATGTTTAATCTGTTATTCTTCACTGAAAATTGTCTTTCGTCGGAATATATATATGTATATAAAGTAAGATGGCCACAGCAAATATATGGCATCAGTTCATAAACTCATTGATTGTTAGACTAAGCTAGATTAATACGTGCTATAACCATGATTTGATATGGTCTATTGTGCTTTTAACGGGTATAAGGGTGGTTGTCACTTCCCTGCTGCCGACATCGTGAAAGGATACTTGTTGAGGACTCTGTAAATGAAACGCGGTTAGCGTTGTTCTGAGCCGCCTGAGAGCGTGATCGTAGAGCCCAAGGGATACCTGCTTGAGGTCGGTCATGCACGATCTCTTTGCTGGAAGTTTTTAAAGTGTTAGCTCCGCTCTTGGGACTATTGAGTAAACAATGCTGTTGTTAAGAAACGGGTACTAGTTGTGGATGTCAGATCATCATTAGTTGAGGTGATTGGGACATGTGTTACGTATGCCCAATCGCTGACTGCTTTGAGGAGCTATGTTTTGTGTTGTAGGAGTAGGTTGAAAGAAGGCTAGGGGCAACCAATCCAAAATATGACACGAGTCCATGAAGTCACTGACAAGTGGATTGAGCCATGTTGGTAGGTGTAGACTACCTGGTTGAGGTCCGCAAGATGATAGTAATTTCTGGTTAGAGGCCTTGTATGACATGGCTGAAAATCGTTTGCAATGAGGCAAGTGCATTCACTATTTGTGTTCTCTCAAATCCTAGTCTTCTGGTTTCTTCAACACCTCACCTTTTGTTTAGCTAAACCTATCTCACTGAATTATACTTCTTTGATAATATCTTGGAACCATAATCTCCTTAACCGTTAATACTTTTGCTGTCTCTACCACTATGAGATTTTAAGTGTTAATTGTGATGCGTGCTAACATGGTATGGTAACCTGAACTGATGTTCGTAAGTACGTACGAAGTTCTAAATTGTAATTAACTGACAGACTGACTGATAACAATGATTAGCGGTTGGTGACTTTGGGTAACATTATTTATAGTCAGTCACACATTGGAACAAATTAATTTACTATTTTTCTTCGATTTGATCCTGGGTTTCATCATTTGTCAATTGCTGTTTCATATCCCTAGTCTTATAAGTTTTATTCTGGGAATCCTACTAATAATATTTTCTATTCATTTACAACGCTAATAACTTATGAATGAACACATTTAGCTCTAAATAAAAATAGTCACTGGCTCAAATTCATATCTATTGTTAATTTAACCAACCGAATAACAGTGTATCACTAGCTTGTCATATAGAAACAGTCATAACTCAAACCTAAGTACATTAATCCAGTAAATGAGTGTTATACTGCTGCTCCTTAGCTATTCAAATCCTACCGACGTCCGAATTCAAATATTCCAATACGACCCAAATACTATTGCCAAATCTCCCAAATATATCAAAACACAACACCGTTGAATGGAGTTGTTTATTGGGTCGAGTACAGAAGAGAGATAGGCAGGAAGGGACGGAATCATGAAGTCTTACAGATAGTGCGTATTTATACATTTAGGTCGAATAGGAAAGAGCATCGAAGTCTTTGACTTTGACAGTCCGGATGACCAACATTGAAGTATTAGACTTTGACAGTTAGAACGACCATATTTTTGACCAATAGGATTATACTTCCAAAAATAGTACTTTTAGGATATTTGGTGAAATAACATTAATTTTTGACTATTTATAACAAAAATACATGACCTGCGGTCTTGCGCAAAAGCGCCTAACCTCTGGGCCACTAGACCGGCATGCATAGATGTTAATGTCTAATTCTGATCAATCTAGGGATTTTGCGCGACATCACCAATTTGCCTTCAGTCAGTCAGTTGCAACGTAGAACTTCGTACGTAAGTACATCAGTTCATGTCGCCATACCACATCAGCGCAGAGATGTGATTGTCAATTCAAATCCAATAGTGTAGGAAGGATTTGATTTTGACCGATTTGGTCTCTCGTGCTGTTACGGGTATGAGGGCGGTTGTCACTGACCGGCTGCCCACACCGTGGAAGGTCACAGTGCTGAAGAAAATTCATTGCAATCAGACACGAATGATCCTAATAAAAGCGTTATCAAGAATCACTTTACAGATGAATATTTTCAATATGAATAACTGTAGTCAAAGTGATAAGCATGAAAACTTGAACAAGAATATATGGGTAGGCTTGATATTTCAGTGAAGATATTAAGAGCATGGGACGATAATAATATCGTCATGTGAATATTATATGTGATAGAAAATGTTCTTTCCGGTTACGAAGGATGAAAATGTATGTGAATTGTATAGAATGAGTACGTTTGTTAGGCAGGTTTGATGGCAGATATCCGCAAATATGGAAATTTGAGCGGTGTAGAGGTGTTTACATTATTCTCCTGTATAAGTGGTTTGAAGAACCTGCGGTTATTACTTACAGGGTCAGCGTGCGGTTGTGTCATCTTGCTCTTCATAATAGATTGCTTTAACTGTCATATGAAACAGAGAGAACATCACTTAGTTTACTTCACTATTCATCACAATACATCCGACAGGATGGAACTCCACACACTTTGTCTTCTCACTAGAACTTGGAAAGTTTCCTCACGAAGCTGGTAGTCAGTCACTAGTGAGAGCATATTTTACGATATTTTCCCATAACGAGGACAGAAACGGCCGTCTTTCAGTGCCGCCTCCAAGTTTCTAATGGTGATCTTACAACGTTTCATTGTTTGATAATTTCATTGTGTGTACAAATACTAATCTTCATAACTCTTCATTATTTTTCTTATCCACTCACTGTAGAAAAACTCTGCTTCCACATATCGAAGGATATTTATCACGTTTCTCCCGACTTATTAGAATTATCATTAGAACCAGATTGTAGTGTTTATTATTAAATGGTGACCAGTTGAATGGTAATGTTAGCTTTGTCAATGGTTGTTGTGATGATACAATGAATATTGGAAAATCTTGTAAAACCGGTCTAGGCATTACTGAACAAGGTTTCTTGTATGAAGCAGCAGCACAGTTGATCGCTGCTGGTGGAATTCTTCAACCGCCTGATCATTTAACTACAAATGGTGGTGGTGGTGGTGGGGTAGATCGTGTCGGTGAATTATTTCGTGTTCTTCTGACACCTGTTATGATTCAATATGATCAATTTGTAACAAAATTTGTTACGGAACAAAATCCGAAATTAGCTGAAATTCGTGGAGTTTTAGTGAAACAAGTCACTGATTTGATTACGTAAGTTTTATTTATTTTTATTATGGTACAACAGTGTGATGGCTCGATTTCCAGCCACTGAATTTCAGATTCTAATTGTTGTTTCAGCTTTGGTACCGGGTAGTGTTACTAACTTCCACTCCTGGAGCGTGAATTTTAGTTTCGTTTACTAGTTTGTACTTGGTATTGGGTTACTCGATTACTTTAAAAGCATCGACGGTGTCATTAACAGCTGCCTCGTATTACTTCTCTTCTCTTCTGTTTTCCTGTTGCTCACTGCTGGTTAAGATCATTGCATTAAGCTCTTTGGATGTCTGCATGTACATTGTCTTGGTTATTGATCGTATTCAAAGCGTCATTATGTGAATTCTTCAAGATCTGTCATTTTGTTAGGGGTTTCCGAAATCTTTCTCAGCCGTTTAGTTTAAGTTCCTAGCATATATCACTATGATGCTTTCTCTATGGTAGAATAAGTGTGTAACTACTTCTCCATGACGGACTCGTTCTGGGGCACATGTTTGGATTCAGATCATGCTCTAGTTCGAGCTCGTATCTGCTTAAGGCTTACTGGACGTAGGAAAGACACCGTAAGAAAGCCTCTTAGGGTTTTACTTAATGATAATCAAACCAAGAAAATATTTCAGGAGCAACTAGAAAGAGAGTTAAGCAACCATGCAAGCGATTCCCATCCAGAAGCAGGTTGGTATGATATCAAAAAGGCTGTGGAAACAGCAGTGATATCTGCTAGCAAGGTTGACCATAAGGCTAGAATGAAGCCGTGGATCTCAGTAGCATCCACCGATCTGATGGATGCCCGAAAACTCATCCCACCTGGCTCTGAACATGATGAAGAGCGTAGTCAACTTAGGCGCAGACTTATAAAAAGCCTACGTAACGACCGTGAACAGTGGTGGGTGGCGAAAGCAAAAGCGATGGAAAAGGCAGCGGCGATAGGCAACAGTAGGCAACTATTTAGACTCATCAAGGAAACTGGTATTAGGAACCCAACTGTGAGTGAAACTATTTCAGAAAAGGATGGTCTTATTATCCATTCTCAATGCAGGAGACTGGATCGATGGGCAGAACACTTTAGGGATCAGTCCAATTGGCCACGAGCCACTCTTCGGTTAGCCACGATCTCCAGTCCTCCTGAATGGCAAATCGACCTAAGTCCCCCCAGTCTTAATGAAGTTGAGAAAGCGTTAGGAAATCTGAAACGAGGACGAGCTGCAGGTCCTGATAGACTGACCCCTGAGATATTTAAGGATGGTGGTCCAGTTTTAGCAGCTAGGTTGACTGAGATCTTAGGTAGAATCTGGGAACTGGACGCAATCCCATCCGACTGGTCTCAATCCTTGATTGTCCCAATCTATAAGAAAGGACAAAAGTCTTCTTGTGACAATCACAGGGGAATAAGTCTAACTAATATAGTATCTAAAATACTGGCCTCAATAATACTTCGACGCTTAACGAAAGCTCGTGAAGAGCAGACTCGAGAAAACCAGGCTGGTTTTCGACCTGGACGTGGCTGTATAGACCACGTCTTCACACTCAGACAGGTCCTGGAACATAGACACACATTTAGGCGTCCTACAATAGTTGTTTTCCTGGATCTTAAGGCGGCATTCGACTCAGTGGATCGTGAGGTTCTCTGGCAGTGTCTGTCATTGAAAGGTGTACCAAAGAAGTACATTAACCTTATACAAGCTCTTTACTCGAACACCACTGGTCGAGTGAGAGCTTATGGCGAACTGTCACCGGAATTCTCTACTTCAAGTGGTGTCCGTCAGGGTTGTCCACTTTCTCCATTCTTATTTAATTTTATCATAGACATGCTCCTAGACATAACATTATCCTCGTCTGAATTTTCAGGAGTAGACCTTCTACCAGGTGGCTCGCTTATTGACTTAGAATATGCCGATGACATTGTCCTACTTGGTGAAGACGCTGACGAAATGCAGAGTCTTCTGACTACCCTAAGCAACAATGCAAGCATGTTCGGGATGCGGTTTTCCCCCTCGAAATGCAAAATGTTGCTTCAAGACTGGGTTGCATCGGCACCTGAACTAGTGATAGGGAGTGAAGTAGTCGAACGTGTAGACCGCTTCACTTATCTTGGTAGTCTCATCAGTGCCGATGGCCTGGTGACTGACGAAATCTCCAGCACGGATACAGAAAGCTCGATTGGCTTTTGCCAACCTGCGTCACTTATGGCGTAGGCGAGATATCCGTTTGCTGACTAAAGGACGAGTGTACTGCGCAGTGGTTCGCTCCGTCTTACTTTATGGCTGTGAAACATGGCCAATGAGAGTAGAAGATACTCGTCGGTTATTGGTTTCGATCATAGATGTTTAAGAAGCATTGCTCGTATATCGTGGGACACCCGAGTGAGCAACGCTGTTATTAGGAATCGGGTGCTAGGTAAGAATGGCAGATCAATAGATGAAGTATTGAAACTTCACCAGTTGAGGTGGTTAGGACATGTGTTGCGTATGCCTAACCACCGACTGCCTCGTCGAGCCTTGTTTTGTAGTGTAGGAATAGGTTGGAAGAAAGCTAGGGGCGGCCAGACCAAAACATGGCAGAAATCCATGAAGTCATTGACTAGTGGACTGAGCCATGTCGGTAATTGTCGACTACCTGGTTGGGGTCCGCGAGATGATACTTACCGATGGTTAGAGACCTTGAATGACATGGCTCAAAATCGTTCGCAATGGCGCCGGTGCATTTATTCTTTGTGTTCTCTCAAATCCTAATCTTCTGGATTCTTCAACCCCTCTAGTTTCGACTCTCTAAACTTTTCTCACAGAATCATACCTCTTGAATAGTATCTTCTAATCCTAACCTCTCCGATTACTTCTAATTCCCTTACTACCTCTTCTACTATTGGATTTGAATTGACGATTACTTCTCTGTGCTGATGTGGTATGGCAACATGAACTGATGTGCTTACGTACGAAGTTCTACGTTGCATCTGACTGACTGACTGACTGACTGACCATGACGGACTAATTTGATAGTTTTATCCTAAAATATTCCTCTGAAGATTGTTACTTCTGTGGTTGAGCATTGATTCTTGAAAAAGATAAGTTCTAGCTGTAGAAAGGACGCTGAAGTTCTCTATCGAACATCAACCAACGGCCGCAATCGTTCTTTGCTGAGATCGGCGACCGAATAGTATCTTTGTTTGTGCTTTAGATTTGATATTTGCCATGAATAAACAGTTGTATTAAAAGATTAACACTATCCGTTTACTGTTAATGTTGTTGGAAGTTTTTCCCAAAACTCTTTGAGCTTGACTTGCTTAAGTGAGTGTTAAAATCATACTGCCAATTTCTGACAGGTTAATCCTATCCTTTTTGTGGGGGGGGGCTTAAAAATGTTTTATTTTTACACTGATTTATAACCGCAAAAATCTTATCTTAACAAGTTAGAAATATATATCAAATCACTTAGTTTTAGTGTAAATCTCACCAGTACACATATTCATGCACCTATGCTCTAAAACGCACCACTCACCCGCTGATCCGGTCTTCTATGTGGATTTTATTGTCATCACTGCGCAAAAGCCTATCACACATTAATGTGTATTTATTTAAGATATTAACATTGGTACGAATAAGCCCCTGAATATCTATGCGTATACAAGTCATTGAGTTCA